>CAUYQU010035786.1:0-27926 GCA_963574635.1 Cheracebus regulus
AGTTGGGGGGAGATAGCATGGGGAGAAATGCCAGATATAGGTGAAGGGGAGGAAGGCAACAAATTACACTGCCACGTGTGTACCTATGCAACAATATTGTATGTTCTTCACATGTACCCCAAAACCTAAAATGCAAAAAAAAATTAAAAAATTAAAAAAAATTTAAAAAAACTGCACATGCACAATTTGTTAGCACTAAAAATATTGCCTGAAAAATTACATTTTCTTGTTAACAATGAAATGTGGAAAAATTTGCCAGTGACCTAGACCTTACAATGTGCCAAGATAACAACGATAATGACTAAAACTATACCCAGGAAAAGTGGATTTGGGAGAAATAATGGCCCCCAAAGAAAGCTTATAATGGCAAAATCTCAATCTATACAATTTTATATAATAAAAAATAAAGTATTTATTATAAAATTTACACTGAAGTAAGTGATCCTGGTGAAAACAATTTAGTATATTTAACAAGCACGAATGGAGTTTAACAGCTAAATCTCAAGCACTTTCTAGATGCTAAGCTCTGTATGCTAAATGTTTTACAAGAATCGCTCATTTTAACCATCATAACAACCCTAAGAGAGTTACTACTATTATTCCCACTTTATGAATAAGGAAACTGAGGCACAATGAGGCTAGGTAACTTATCCTTTAGCTCACAAAACTCGCAAAGTGATGGAAGTGAGATTTGAACACAAGCTGTCTTACCTAAATGTTCCTCAGTAGGAGATTAGTTAAATTATGATACAGACACAAAATGCAAGCCCATGCATTTTTTATTTCATGAGGCAAATCTATGTGTTAAATACAGATTTATTCAATGAAAAAGCAAAATGCAAAACATGGTATATGTATGTATGTGTGTGTATTATACAAAATAGATATAAACAATATTAGATACTACTCATGGTGAGGGCAGCTAGAAACTTAACTCACATCTTATACCAAATATAGTGGCATCTGTGAGTTCCACATCTGTGTATCCAACCAACTTCAGATCAAAAATATTCAGGAAAAACATGGATAGTGGCATCTGTACTGATCATGTACTGACTTAGTTTTCTTGTCATTATTCCCTAAATAATATATTATAACAGCTATTCATATAGCAATTACATTGTATTAGGTATTACAAGAAATCTGGAGATGATTTAAAGTACACAGGAGGCTAGGCTAGGCATAGGCTATATGCAAACACTACACCATTTTATATAAGGAATTTGATCGCTCATGGATTTTGGTATCCACAGGAGGTGGGTGAAGCGCTCTTGGAATCAATCCCCCTGAGGCTACTGAGGGACAATGACAATTCTGTCATTGTTCTATTGCAAAAATACCTTTTCTTTTTAAAAATTAAGAAAGATGTAAATGTATCACAGAGAGGCTCAAAATCCTCAATGATCACATCCTTTAGAAATAATTACTTTTAATTTATTGGTATGTAATTTATTAGGATTTCTTCTGTAATTAGTGATAAAATATATATATACACATATACATTCAGAAATGGGAATCGCTTGAACTGGGGAGGTGGAGATTGCAGTGAGATGAGACAGCACCATTGCACTCCAGCCTGGGCAACAGAGCCAGACGGTATCCCAATTAAAGAAAAAAAAAGTGCCTATCTCTCCACTACATTACTCTCTGTTCACATCAACAACTTCTTTTTTTTTCTGAGACAGAGTCTCACTTTGTCACCCAGGCTGGAGTACAGTGGAACAATCTTGGCTCGCTGCAACCTGGGTTCAAGCGATTCCCCTGTCTCAGCCTCCCTAGTAGCTGGGATTACAGGCGTGCGCCATCACTCCCAGCTCATTTTTGTATTTTTAGTAGAGACGTGGTTTCATCATGTTGGCCAGGCTGGTCCTGAACTCCTGACCTCAGGCAATCTGCCCACCTTGACCTCCCAAAGCACTGGAATTACAGGCATGAGCCACCATCCCCAGCCCACATCAACTTCTAATTTACCTCTTGGCACTTATATCTGTGCTTACCCGCGTTTTTGTTTACTTGTTTGCTACTCGTCTTCTACTAGAATGTACTTTCCATAAGGACAAGGACTTCAGAGCCTTTTTTTTTTGAGACGGAGTCTTGCTCTGTAGCCCAGGCTGGAGTGCACTGGTGAGATCTCAGCTCATAGCAACCTCTGCCTCCTGGGTTCTAGCGATTCCCCTGCCTCGGCCTCCTGAGTAGCTGGGTTTACAGGCCCACGCCACTGCACCCAGCTAATTTTTGTATTTTTAGCAGAGACAGGGTTTTACCATGTTGGTCAGGCTACTCTCAAACTGCTGACCTAGAGATCCCCCTACCTCGGCCTCCCCACTTCTTCTTAGATAAAGCAAGCAAGTCAGGGCTGCAGGGCTTGGTGAGGGCAGCTGACTGCATGCGTGCCTGTGCGAGAAGGTGGGGTACTGGGGTTGAGTAAGAGAAAAGTATGTAAGCAGCAAGACTAGATTAGCTACCCTCTTCCAAAAAAAGGATATTATGATTCAGATCTTCTTGAAGAAAAGGCTTATCCCAAGTTTATCCCAATTTTAGTGAGAACTCAGGACTCAACTAAAACAAATCTCTCTTGTGTCCTCTCTATATTAACAAAACTAAAAATCAACCTACCCTCAAGGATTCTGCCATACCTCTGGCTATGGAAAGTTTACAGGTTATTGTAGATTACTCTTGGGTCTTGCTTCTTCTGTGGTGATCCTCCCATATCACAGAATATTCTCAAAGAAAGGGAAACGAACTAGAGCTACATCTGAAAGGAGCTTAGAAATCATGCAACTGACTTTCCTCTTTCCATTTGGATACAGAATTGGTCCCAGAGAATAAGATGACTGGCTTCAGGATAGTCCCAAGCACCCCCAACCACCATCCTTGTTGTCTATCCAAAGCCCATGAAATGCTCATTCTCCTGCCCGCACTCTATTTTGGGCAGGTGATATGCTCATGACACTCTACTTACCATCCAAAAGCCAGTTATACTGGGTGAGATTTTTCAGTTCATGAAGGGCCAGCCGAGTCATGACATCATCAGGGATGAGTTTCCCTTGGTCAATGAAAGCCTTGGCTAACACGCCAATTTCTACAGCAAAGGGGGGAAAATCAGTAAGTGCATTTGTTTTATCCTATTCCAGGCACCTTGGAACAAGTTGCCTAAAGGGGAAGTCTGAATGGCATACTCATATGAAAATGTGCATCATCAACTTTTCTGATACAGACAAAGGTTATCGCTGGGCACAGTGGCTCATGCCTGTAATCCCAGCACTTTGGGAGGCTGAGGCAGGTGGGTCACCTGAGGTCAGGAGTTCAAGACTAGCCTGGCCAACATGGTGAAACCCTGTCTCTACAGAAATACAAAAATTAACTGGGCATGATGGCGGGTGCCTATAATCCCAATTACTTGGGAAATTGAGGCGGGGGAAATGCTTGAACCCTAGAGGCAGAGGTCGCAGTGAGCAGAGATCGTACCATTGCACTCCATCCTGAGCAACAGAGCGAGACTCCGTCTCAAAAACAACAAAGAAACAAAAAACAAAGGTTACAAAATAATCTAAACTTCATATTCTTCATTATGGAAAAATACATAAATGTAAATATACAGACAGAAAAAAATACTGCAAAGGTATACACCAATAAGTTAATTGTAGTCATCTCTGTGTGATAGGTTTACAGGTGTTTTTAAAAATATATATGTATTTTTCTGTATTTTCTACCAGAAAAAAACTATGAAATAGCTAAAATTATTTTCTTTTAAAATAAGAATTTGAAATTATCATGATTTTGAAATGATTCAGTTTAAATGCCTGCTATCCTGTTATTGTAGAGACTTTTCCAATCCTGTAAAACAGGTGCTACTATCATGACACAATTCAATTTTTAACCAGATTAGCATTATGATTATATTACATTTTTATTAACAAAACAACTCTGGAAAAGGGTTTATGAATAATTTAATATTACCTACAACTATATGTCAAACTTATGCAACAGTATTTTAATTTCCTCATGTTACTTTACCAAACTATTGTTATACATTCAGAACTGTAATACTATTGTAATCTGCATACCTATAATTTTATGTTCTTTTTGTCACTTAGTATTATTTAATAAATACATATAGTCTACTGTAAATATCTACATAAGATATTTAGAAATAAATATATAAAAATACACTTTATTACAATAGTACTGCTGGACATTTTTTTTTTAAATGGGGTTTCACCATGATGGCCAAGCTGGTCTTGAACTCCTGACCTCAGGTGATCCACCCACCTTGGCCTCCCAAAGTGCTAGGATTACAGGCGTGAGCCACCCCGCCCGGCCCTGGACATTTAAATTATATAAATTAGTCTTGATTCTTCCTCATCACCAAAGACTTTTTTTTTTTTTGATTTCACTTTTTTTTATTTCTCTTTGGAATTATTTCCAATGAATAAATTCCCAGATGTCAGATTAAAGGATCAAGGTATATATAAATATTTTCCTAACACTTCAGAATGAATTACCATACTGACCTCTAAACAGATTCTAAATTGTCAAATTCATGAAACTTTAGATTTTTAACCAAGAACAGTAACTGCATGGACACGGGCTGTCATGTGGCAAGTGTGCTGCTGGATTTGCAGACTGCTCTTAGAAGAGGGCTTGGCAGATGTAGAGCTCAGGACTCACTAAAACAGCCTTATATTTAATGTGTGAACTTCTGTGTCTCCAGGCTTTTGACCACTGCTCTGGGGAGGACAGCTTCAAGCTCATTGACAGCATTTGGAAAAAAATTGTAAAAACATGCAATTCTCTAGAGCCAAGTCCCAAAAAAATTGTTATTGGCCCTTTCCCTCACCTCTCACTCGTCAGGCCAAGCCCTCTTCTAAATCCCCAACCAGCTGCAACAGATGGGTTAAAAGATGGGGTTAATTAATAAAGTACTTAATTGCATCTGTATATGAATAGCCTTAAGAAAAGTTTCTCTGCCCTCGCTGCTTCTATATAATATTAGAGATTCTAGCCAAGGCAATTGGTCCAGAAAAAGCAATAAAAAGCATTCAGAAAAAAAGAAGTAAAACTATGTCTACTTGCAGATGGCATTATCTTGTACATAGAAAATCCTAAGGAATCCACTAAAAAACTATTGGAACTAATAAATGGGTCCATTTGGCTGGGTGCAATGGCTCATGTCTGTAATCCCCAGGACTTTGGGAGGCCGAGGCGGGCGAATCACTTGAGGACAGGAGTTTGAGACCAGCCTGGCCAACATGGTAAAACCTTGTCTCTACTAAAAATACAAAAATTAGCCAGGCATGGTGGTATGTACCTGTAACCCCAGCTACTAGGGAGGCTGAGGTAGGAGAATCGCTTGAACTCGCCCAGGAGGCAGAGGTTGCAGTGAGCCAAGATCATGCCACTGCACTCCAGACTGGGTGGCAGAGCAAGTCTCTGTCTCAAAAATAAAAAAAAATGAGTCCAGCGATGTTGCCAAGTACAGGATCAATATACAAAAATCTAGTAATTAAAAATCTGAAGATGAAACTAAGAAAATGATTCCATTTATTTTATTTTATTCTTTTTTGAGTTAGGGTCTTGCTTTGTCACCCAGGCTGGAGTGCAGTAGCATGAACACGGCTCACTGCAGCCTTGACTTCTCAGTCTCAAGCGATCCACTTGAGTAGGTGGAACTACAGGTATGTGCTACATCTGGCTAATTTTTGTATTTTTTGTAGAGACAGTGTTTTGCCATGTTGCCCAGGCTGGTCTTGAACTCCTAGGCTCAAGTGATCCCCCTTACTCAGGCTCCCAAAGTGCTGAGATTACAGCCATGAGCCACCATGCCCAGCCTCCATTTATAGTTAGCAATATATTTTTTAAAAAGAAGTACATAAATTTTCATCTGAAAACTACAGTACTGTTAAAACAAAGATCTAACTAAATGAAAAGACATCTCATATTCATACCTTTTAAGAGTTGTTTTTGTTTTTTGAGACAGGATTTCATTCTCTCACCCAGGCTGGAGTGCAGTGACTTGATCATAGCTCACTGCAATCTTGATCTCCTGGGCTCAGCCAATCCTCCCACCTCAGCCTTCCAAGTAGCTGGAAGTACAGGCACAAACCACCATGCCTGGCTAATTTTTTTCTGTAGAGATGTGTTCTTCCTATATTTCCCAGGTGGGTCTAGAACTCCTGGGCTCAAGCTATCCTCCCACCTTAGCCTCCCAAAGTGCTGAGACTACAAGTGTGAGCTACCGCACCTGGCCTAAGAGTTAATACTGTGAAGATGGCAATACTCTCAAAATGATCTACAGATTCAATGCAATCTTATCAAAATCTTCACTGGTGTCTTTGCAGAAACTGACAAGCAGATCCTAAAAATCATGGAAATGCTAGGAACCCAAAACAGTCAAAACAATCTTGAAAAAAAAAAGCACAAAGTTGGAAGATGCACATTTTCGATTTCAAAACAGCAATCAATACTATGAAGTACCAGTATAAGAATATACACATAGGGCTGGGTGCGGTGGCTCACGCCTGTAATCCCAGCACTTTGGGAAGCTGAGGCGGGCAGATCACCTGAGGTCAGGAGTTCAAGACCAGCCTGTTCAACATGGTGAAACCCCATCTCTACTAAAAATAAAAAAAATTAGCCAGGCTTGGTGGCACACACCTGTAATCCCAGCTACTCAGGAAGCTGAGACAGGAGAATCGCTTGAACCTGGGAGGTGGAGGTTGCAGTGAGCCAAGATCATGCCACTGCACTCCAGCCTGGGCAAGAGAGCAAGACTCCATCTCTAAAAAATAATAATAACTATATACATAAAAAGAATTCTTACAACTCAACAGTTAAAAAAAAGCTGTTTCTCAGACTGAGCAACCAGACGTCAACCTCACAATTTCTACCATAGTTGAACTACTATTCACTATAGTGTTTTCTTTACTATATAGTTCTTTATAGGGACTTAGCTTTAAAAATTAATAGCTACAATTTTCATGAAATACAGCTTTGGTGTGCTAGTTTTGTGTCTATATGGTTGTTTCAAATCTACTTTGAAATAAATAGATTAAAAAGTTTTTTCCTATCTAAAATATCTATTTATGTCTATCTCATGAATCTCAATGTAGGAAATACTGCATAAAGAAAAGAATATTTAATTAGCACACAAGGAAATCTATGTTTTCACCCTAATCCCCCAGTAAATGCTGTTTACTATGGAGCAAGTTCTTTAACTTCTCCTGAACTCAGTCTCCTCATCTTTAAAAGAGAGGCCTGATTTTGGGAGGCTGAGGCAAGTGGATCACCTGAGGTCTGGAGTTCGAGACCAGCCTGCCAACATGGTGAAACCCCATCTCTACTAAAAATACAAAAATTAACCAGCCACAGTGGTGTAGTCCCAGCTACTTGATTTGGGAGGCTGAAGCAAGAGAATCGCTTGAACCCAGGAGTTGGAGGTTGCAGTGAGCCGAGATGGCGCCACTGCACTCTAGCCTAAGGCAACAGGGTGGGACTCCATCTCAAAAAAATAAAATAAAAGAGAGGACTGGACTAAATGTCTAAAGGTCAGACTCAAGTTCCCTGACTCAAAGGTTCAGTGATGATCTACAGTTATTCCAGCTTTGCTACGGTCAATGAGTTGCCTAATGTTTCCAGAGTCCTTATCATACCTCCTGGGATGACTTTAAACCTTAGCTATAAAATACAGCCATGGGCTATAAAATATAGCACCCTCATGAAACAATGGCTGAAAAGTAAATTGGCATAATCCTTCTGTTGTATTATTTGATAGTACCACATTTGTAGAAATTCTATACTAAATTTATTTGAAGGAAATAAGCAAAGATGTGCCAAATGTTTCTGTGAAAGGTTAACAGTATTTATTACCAACAATAGTTAACAACGTACATGTCCAATAACTGGAAAATGTTTAATAACTATACGACCTTGATAAAATTAAACATCTTTATTTTTTTTTAGAAAGAGTTCTGCTCTTATAGCCCAGGCTGGAGTGCAATGGCACTATCTCGGCTCACTGCAACCTGCGCCTCCCGGGTTCAAGCAATTCTCCTGCCTCAGCCTCCCGAGTAGCTGGGATTACAAGTGCCTGCCACCACACCTGGCTAATTTTTGTATTTTTAGTAGAGACGAGGTGTTGCCATGTTGGCCAGGCTGGTCTCGAACTCCTGACCTCTGGTGCTCTGCCCACCTCAGCCTCCCAAAGTGCTGAGATTACAGGCATGAGCTACCGCACCCAGCCTAAACATCATTTTTAAGACTGCTTAATGATGTGTGAACATACTCACTATAAATGAGAATACAAAAGTAACATCATTTAGCATATGACAATTTGTTTTTAGACTGTAACTATTTTGCAAATACAAATGCAACAGAAATAAAAAAGAGAAAGAAAAGAAGAATAAAAGAAAATGCACCCCTAGGTGCATTATAATTATAATTAATTATAATTATCTCTGTGTGGCAAGGCAGAACTATCAGGGATCTTAATTTCCCTTTTTTATATTTGCATGACATAAATACAATTTTCTTCTTTTATAATAAATATGATTTTTTTTCTTCTTTTGAGACAAGATCTCACTCTGTCACCCAGCTTGGAGTGCAGTGGTGCAATCTTGGCTCACTACAACCTCTGCCTCCTGGGCTCAAGTGATACTCCCAACCTCAGCCTCCTGAGTAGCTGGGACCACACGTGTGAACCACCATGCCTGGCTAATTTTTTGTATTTTTGGTAGAGATGAAGGTTTCACCATGTTGCCTAGGCTGGTCTTGAACTCCTGACCTCAAGTGATCTGCCTGCCTCAGCCTCCCAAAGTGCTGGGATTATAGGCATGAGCCACCAAGCCAGGCCTACTCTCTTATACTTTGGTTAAGCTGACTCAACCAGTACCAGTATCTGGGACTGTTTACTGTTACCTAACTACTTCAATATGTTGCATTAACAACATTTAGCAAACAAGTCAAACAACCTTTTTTCATTTTTTTTTTTTTTTTAGATGGGGCCTTGCTCAGGCTGTAGTCCAGCATTGTGATCTGGGCTCACAGCAACCTCCACCTCCCAGGTTCAAGCGATTCTCCCACCTCAGCCTCCCAAGTAGCTAGGACCACAGGCACCTGCTACCACACCTTGCTAATCGTTTTTGAATTTTTTATAGAGACAGAGTTTCACTATGTTGCCCAGGCTGGTCTGGAACTGCTTAGTTCAAGTGATCCACCCACCTCAGCCTCCCAAAGTGCTGAGATTACAGGTGTGAGCCACCATGCTGGACCTAACTTAACCTTCTGAAGAAGTTTAATTACCACAAGACACTTCATTATTTTTTAAGATGTTAGAGAAGAATGAAAGAAAAGTAGAGGGCGGTGATAAAAAAAAAAGAAAGAAAGAAAGAAAGAAAAGATAAAGAAAGAAAAAGAAAGAAAGAGAGAGAGAAAAAGAAAGAAAGAAAGAAAAAAAGAAAGAAAGAAAGAAAAAGAAAGAAAGAAAGAAAGAAAGAAAGAAAGAAAGAAAGAAAGAAAGAAAGAAAGAAAGAAAGAAAAAAGTAGTAATGCATCAGAGATGCTGGGTACTGAACCAAAGAACTCCAAGAGACAAACTAAAATCACTGGGCTTTTTTTTTTTTCCACTTTAATGTCAGTCATTTTTAAACATGCAAACAAACAAAACCCAGCTGGACATAAATGTCCATTAAGGGGGAACTGGTTAAATAAATCATATTAGACTCTGAAAACGCATCTACGAAAACAGAATGATGTGGATTTGCCCATCTTCATGTGAAATATATCCCAGATATAAAGTGAAACCACACTGGTGCAGAGTATACACACATAGTATGATCACACATTACATATGAGAAAGGATACACATATCCGTGCTTGTAAAATAAACCTCTCTAGAAGGAAACACTGTTCTCCACCGAAGAATGGGACTGAGGTAGGAAAGAAAGAGGGTGTTTGCTGTTTATGCTATGCACTTCTATCCTGTTTTCTAGCCTTAAAAAAAAAAAAAAAAAAAAAAAAAAGGCCTTGTGTAGGCATTATTTCTATGTAAACGGGTTTCAAATTGAGTTTCAAAACGGGTTCTATTTTGAAAAGTAAAGGTCAACATTTATTGAGAAAAAAACTCCTGCTATTGGCTTTTTAAAAACAACCTTCTTAAGAGAGAATTTATATACCACAAATTCACCCACTGTATAGTGTAGATTGTTAACTGGCTTTTGTGCTGACTTGTAAGAATTTATTTGGCATGAGAAACAAAATATTTTACGTAACCAAGTACAAGAACAGCTTTCCTCTCTACGAAATCTAGGGATATCAAAATTTGAGATAATTTTGTAATCTAACAAGGGTAAATAATATTTGACCTTCGGATTACGGGTGGAAGGTCAGAACTACAAGATCCCATAGAGAAGAAAGGAAGAAGAAGAAGAGGAGGAAGAGGAGGACGAGAAATAAAAGAAAACAGAAAAGGAAAAGAAAGGAAGGAAGGAAGGGAGGAAGGGAGGGAGAGAGGAAAAGAAGGGAAGGAAGGAAGGGAGGAGGAAAAGACAAGACAAGACAAGCAAACTCTAGCAGGGCTAACGCCAGTCTTCGATATACACCAGCACATTGAATAAGCCGAATCTCAGCTCGATGGACCCCCAAGAGTGGCTGCCACCGGGAAGAGTTGTGGATCTGAAACAAAGCCCGGTGGTTTCCTTTCGTCTCTGGACTTCGAGCTTGATCTAACTTTCTAGTACCTTCTCCACCCCATAATCCGCCCAAAGCGGCCCACGAAGGCCGGAGGTTTCGGGGCGCAGTCGCTCAGCAGCCCGAGGTCTCTGTCCCGGGCAGCGGGAGGGAAATGCTGCGCCCTCAGCCAGGCACCCGCGTGCCCAGTCCCGCCCCTCGCCCGTAAAGCCCGACCCGGGCGACAGCGCACGGCCGACCCTGGGTCCAGAGCTCCCACCTGTGCCCCGCAGCATGTTGTCCCGGAGCAAGTCCCCGCTGGAGAGGTGCTTCAGTTCAAAGTGTTTGGTGATGCGCGACGACACGGTGCCCTTGCCCGAGCCTGGGGCCCCCATGATCACCGCGCGCAGCAGCTGCGCGGACGCCCCCATAGCTGCAGACCGAGGCCCGCGCCGCGCCAGCACCAGGGCTTTGGCCTGGCCTGCGCGCTCACCCGCTCTGCGGCCCACGCCAGCGTCTGGAAGCGCCCTAAGGGGCGGCGACCGCGGTTCCCAGGCGTTCCCGGAAGTGAGGCGACGGCCTCTGAGTCCGCCCGGCTAGCGCCCAACCCCACGGCTGCGCCCGCCTCTCGGCGACCCCGGCGCGCCCCCTGCCCGGCTCCCGGCCCAGTCCTGCATGCAAGCCGCGCCCCCTCAGCGCTCGCTAGGCCGCCCGGCTCCTACTTCGGCCGCTCGACCCGGATCCCTTGGGCGCCCCTCTGCACGCACCTCCGCGCGCCCTCCACTCAGATCTACTCCGCGCCTCTCCGCGATCCCCGCACCTCGCGCCCTGTCCGGCCTAGTCCAGGCAAGGTGGACCGCGCTGCCTTCTGCCCGACCTTGGTAACTCCTGAGCGCCCCATGCCTACCCCTAGTCGCCCCTGGGAGCCGCTTGGTTTCGTAATCCACCCGCACCCACCCCTCCAGCAACCCTTTCGTAGCCCTCGCCGCTGGTCCATGGCAGGCGCTGCCCTCCCCAGTCCCTGCTGGACACACCGCACTCCCTTCCGAGCTCCCTTGACAACCCTTGTCCCCGCTCCACCTGGCGCCCACTCGAGACCCCTCCCCTCTGCTCCCCTGGACCGCCAGACGCCCCGCTTCTGCACCCACTCCCGCCGTCGCCTTTCCCTCCTTCCTCCTCTTCCTCTGCTGCCGAGCGCCCTCTCTTCCCACTCTTTCTCTGTGTAGAACCACAGTGATTGAGCCGAGGGTCTACCTCAACTTACAGGAGAGAAAATCCAGCTTTCGTTAAGTGAGGTTCTTTTATAAATAACATAAAAGAGTGTGTGAAAGAGTGGAGGCAGGCTGCTGTCGATAGGCTATCGGAAGAGCTTTGAAGAGATGGCCTTTGTGCTGAGTACCGAATTAGAATATGGAAGGGGAGAGACAGAGGCAAGGAGGAAGGCCCTAAAACTGAAGCTATGGCATGTTTCAAGAATGGAAACAGAGGACAGACATTTGAGTGAGTAGCATTTTGTCTGTAAAATGGACATAGAGGATTAGAATGGAGGAGTTAAAGTATTGTAGTACTTAGTGCAATGACAGCTACAGGGTAAATGGTCAAGTCCATTTATTATCATTGCTTTGTGCAGGGACACTATGCTAAGGCAGAAAGAAGGCTCTGTGAAAATAAACACACTTACCTTTCTCCTCAGAGGTCCAGAACTGATTTCAAAGAAGATAGAAATGATTTTAGGGCAAGACACTGAGGGAAGACTTGCTTAGGGAGTGAATCTTAGTTGGGTGAATGGGTGGGGGGATTTCAATAGACAGCCTGGTACTTAGAAAAGGCATTAGCCTTTACGTTCTGCTGTTGAAAAAAAAGAAAGAAAATACCTACCTTGTACAGTTTTATTTTTTGAGACAGGGTCCCAGGCTGGAGTGCTGTGACACAATCTCAGCTTACTGAACCTCTCCTTCCCAGGTTCAAGTGATTCTCATGCCTCAGCTTCGTGAGTAGCTGGAATTACAGGCACCCGCCACCATGCCCCGCTAATTTTGTATTTTTAGCAGAGATGGGATTTCACCCTGTTGGCCAGGTTGCTCTCAAATTCCTGACCTCGCGTGATCTGCCGGCCTTGACCTCTTGAAGTGCTGGGATTACAGGCTTGAGCTGCGGGTGCCTAGCCGAGCTCATACATGCTCATTACTAAGCAAGAAAGAATGAAAATAAATAAACATTGAATTCATGTAATTGGGAAAAGGACGTCAAAATAACCCATGGAATGCAGAGGAAGGGATGAAGTAAACAACATAAATGAAAGGCTGAGAGAACTTAAACAGAACTAACTAAAGAGTGAAAAAGTTTGGACAAGTACAAGTTTGCCATACTAGAAAATCTGAAGGTGTGGAGAAAGTACTTCTAATCTCCAAAGCTGGGAACATAGGAGGTTCCAGCTCCAAAAGCAACTGGAAAGAAAATCCTGAGGAAACTTGGCTTAGAAAAAAAAAAATGTTCAAAGAAACAAAAATAGCTGAGGAATCATCCTCTCTCATTGCAAGGGCAAAAGGCTGAGTTTTGTGGTCATATTAACTGGCCCACAAAACGCCAACCAACTTTGGCTTTGCAAAAGATTGTTGATTACAAATGAGTAATTGTCAGTCTGTGAAATCTCCTGGCAACTATGCCTGGCATAGCATTTCACCATTCACAGGCATTTGTGTGGATCTGTTCCTCACTGCTTGCTCACCTTGTTCCAATGGAAAAACACAGGTCAAGTTAATACAAATTCTAATTTAATGACCAAGTGTTTATACAGATTAGATTGAAGCAAATAAAGCCCAGATGAGTGCTTTGCACATAGTAGGCTCTCAATAGGTCTTTGTTGATTAAATACAAAGAATTACTGTTTTATCATTTTTGTTTGTTTCTTTGTTTTTGAGACAGAGTCACCCTCTATCACCCAGGCTGGTGCAGTGGCACGATCTTGGCTCACTGTAGCCTCCACCTCCCTGATTCAAGAGATTCTCCTGTTTCAGACTCCCGAGTGGTTGGGACTATAGGCCTGTGCCCATGCCCAGCTAATTTTTGTATTTTTAGTAGAGGTTTCACCATGTTGGCCAGGCTGGTCTCGAACTCCTAACCTCAAATTATCCTCCTGCTTTGGCCTCCCAAAGTGCTGGGATTACAGGCATGAGCCACCGTGTCTTGCCTTTGTCACACTGAAGATTGAAATGTTTAAGGGCTCTAGAATGTACAACTGAGGAGTAAATGATGGGCATGTGTCATGGGTTGTACTGTATTCCCCCAGGAGATATGTTGAAGTCCTACTCCCCAATACCTCAGAACTATTTGGGAAGCTGAGGTGGGAGGATTGCTTAAGCCTGGAAGGTCGACACTGTAGTGAGTGGTGATCACACCACTGTATTCCAGCCTGGGTAACAGAGCAAGACTCTGTCTCAATAAATAAATATCCTGGCCAGGTGTGGTGGCTCTCACTTGTAATTCCAGCACTTTGGGAAGCCAAGATAAGCAGATCACTTGAGGTCAGGAGTTCAAGACCAGCCTGGCCAACATGGTGAAACCCCTGTCTCTACTAAAAATACAAAAATTAGCTGGACGTGATGGCATGTGCCTGTAGTCCCAGCTACTTGGGAGGCTGAGGTACGAGAATCGCTTGAACACTTGAACCCGGGAGGCAGATGTTGTACTGATTCAAGATCATGCCATTGCATTCTAGCCTGGGTGACAGAGTGAGACTTTGTCTCAGTAGATAAATACCTAAATAACATACAAAAATTAGCTGGGCATGGTGATGCACACCTGTAATCCTAACTAGAGGCAGAGGTTGTACTGAGCCAAGATCATGCCATCACACTCCAGACTGATTGACAGAGTGAGACTCTGTCTCAATAGATAGATAGATAGATAGATAGATAGATAGATAGATAGATACAAATACAAATACAAATACAACAATTATCTGGGCATGTGGTGCACAACTGTAATCCCAACTACTCAGGAGGCTGTGGCAGGAGAATCTCCTGAACCTGGGAAACGGAGGTTGCAGTGAGCCAAGATCGCACCACTGCACTCCAGACTGGGCATCAGAGCAAGACTCTGTCTCCAAAAAAATGAAAACAAAATAATAAAACAATAAATATATAGGGGAAGAATGTTCTAGAGAGAAAAAGAACAAAGGCAAAGGCCCTGAGGAAGGAGTGTGCTTGAATTTTCAAAGAAGCCATTCTGCCTGAAACAGAGCGAGCAAGAAGGAAAATAACAGGAAAGCTCAGGGAGGTAGTGAGGGTCCAGACCCTACAGGGCCTAATAAACCACCGTGGTAAATGGTATTGTCCAAAGATAGCCACGATGCCAACTCCCAGTCCATGAGCTCATCTTTGACACTTCTCCAATCAAGAGGTGAGGTCCCTGTCCCCTCCACCTTTAACTGAATAGGTTTCTGTGACTGTTTTACCAATTGAGTATGGTGGAAGTGATGTTATGTGACTTCCAAGGCTAAGTCATAAAAGACAAAGCAGCTTCTGATTTGTTCACTGGGACACTCATTTTGGAAGCCTACAGCTGCCACATGGGGGAATCTGACTGCCCTGAAGCCACCAGGCTGTAAGGAAGTACAGATTAGCCCACATGAAGAAACCACTTAGGTCCTGAGATGATACAGAGAGAGGAGTGCTTTATTCTCTAGGTGTCCCAGCTCTAGCCATGTGACTGCACTTGCATGAGATACCTCAAGCCAATACCATATAGCTGAGCTTTTCCTAAATTCCTGACGCACAGAAGCCATGGGAGAAAATAAAGTGATCATGGTGCTTTTAAGTAATGCAAGTGAGAGAGGAAGATGACTTGGGCTTGCATGTCATAGATGATGAGAGCTAGTTGGATTCCAAATACAAATATTTATTTTTTGGAAATAATCTCAAACTTACAGAAGAGTTGCAAATACAGTACAAAGATTCTTTTTTTCTGAGCCAGTTGAGATGCCCATCATTCTTGAATACTTTCTTTTTTATTATTATTATTATTATTATTTTTAATAGAGACGGGGTTTCACCATGTTGGCCAGGCTGGTCTTGAACTCCTGACCTCAAGCATCCACCCACCTCGGCCTCCCAAAGTGCTGGGATTACAGGCGTGAAACACCTCGCCCGGCTCTTGAATGCTTTCATGTATGTTTCCTACAATGACATTTTGTATAACCACAATATAACTTTTAAAATAAAAAGTCACATGACTAACATTTAATCAGATCTTATTCAATTTCCCCCAAATGTTCCACTAATCTTCTTTATAACAGAAGTTATGAAATCGTACAGTACATTTTAGTTGTGTGATTTTGGAAAATCACACATTGCTATTAGTTTCCATGTTTTTATTCTCTTTCAGTTCTCTTTCAATCTGGAGTAATTCCAGTCTTCCCTTGACTTTTATGACCTTGACACTCTTTTGTTAATTCTTTTTTTAACTTCTCATAATATACCGATGTAATGACCTTGACACTCTTGAAGATTATGGGATGATTATGTTGTAGAACACCCTCTTTGAGTTTATCTGATGTTTTCTCATTATTATATTCAGCTTATTCATCTTTGGTAGACAATATTACAGAAATAGTGCTGTCATTTTGTGATGTTCTGTCAGATGGCATATGATTTTAATGTGTTGAATATTGATGATGCTCACTTTGATCACCTAGTTAAGGTGGTGTCTGCCAGATCTCTCCATTATAAAGTTACTCTTCTCCCATTTGTAATTAATAAGTATTCTAGTCTGGGCAAAATGGCTCAGGCCTGTAATCCCAACACTTTGGGAGGCTGAGGAGGGAGGATTGCTTGAGATCAGGAGTTTAAGACCAGCTGGGCAACAATTTAAAAAAAAATTAGCTGAACATGGTGGTCCAGCCTGTATTCCTGGCCTCTCAGGGAGTGAGATGAGCGGGGTGCTGAGGTGGGAAGATTGCTTGAGCCCAGGAGGTCGAGGCTGCAGTGAGCTATGATCATACCACTGCATTACAGCCAGGGCAATGGAGTGAGACCCTGTCTTTAAAAAAAAAAGTATTCTGTGAGAGGGTAGATGAAGTTGAGACTTTGTAAATACCTCATCTTTCATCAAAGTTTAAATTTACTCACTTATCTTACATTTAATTATATGGTTTCTTATTTTATTAAATGGCTTATAAGCCATTGTCTTTATTATTTATTTTGATGTTCAAATCATTTAAGATTTGGCTAATGGAATCTCTTTCATGTCAGCTAGCATCTGTGTCCTTTTGGCATGTCCCCATTTCTCTTTGTGCAGTTCTTTATTTTCTGGCATAAGAAGGTCCAGATTCATCTTGTACTTCCTAGACCCAGCAACACATTGAAACAGCTGAGATCACTCATTTCTCCAAGAATCCCTGGTTCCCTTTAGTGGAATATGGAATTTAGAAACTCAGGTCATGCATTCAGTGTGCTCATTACTATTAATGTGTTGCTGCTTTAAGGTCCTCTCAGAGGACAGAGCTAAGGAATATGTAAATATATTTATATTCATTTACACACACGTTTACATCTACATTTATTTCTGTGTTTATGTGTGTATTATTGAAGCCATGAGCTTACACTGACACCTTTGATTCTGATCTAATATTCTAGGATTCATTTTCATTTTTTCCCTTCCATTCTTCACTACAATCCTAGCCTTGTCTTCTCCTCATACACTGAAGCCACCAATTTTTATTTTAATTTATTTTATTTTATTTTGAGACAGGGTCTTACTCTGTCAGTCAGGCTAGAGTGCAGCAGTATGGTGATAGCTTATTGCAGCCTTGACCTCCTGAGCTCAAGTGATTCTCCTGCTTTAGCTTCCCAAGTAGCTGGGACTACAGGCACATGCCATCACGCCCAACTAATTTTTTATTTTTATTTTTTATTTTTTTGAGAGACAGGGTCTTGCTATGTTGCCCAGGTTGGTCTGAAATACCTGGGCTCAAGGGACCCCTCCCACCTCAGCCTCTCAAATATTGGGATTACAGGTGTGAACCACTACATTCAGTCTTCTTTTATTCTTATCTACTGAACACACAGTAACACATTGCTTCTGGATTTTGAGTTAGTGTCTCTAACAGACTCTCATGTCTTTCATGTATGCACATTTAGGATCAATCACCCTCTATATACCAAACCTTCCATCACCACTGCCTACCCTTTCTCCATGCAGATGCCATCCTCACTCCACTTGGGTTACAGAATTCCATGCCGACCACTCATCAGCCCCTGATATGTGGACACTCTTCTCATCTTGCTGGAGCTCTAACACTCTATGCTGGACCACCCCCTCCACAGACATCCTTCTTGCCACTTCTGGGCTCTGACGTCACAGGACAGACTGCTTATCGCTATGAGCATTCTCCTCACCCTGCACAGGCTCCGAAACCCTGAGCCACACTGTAGTGCCCTCCACTTGGAGACATCTTCCTCACTTCACTCAGATTCTATCACTTGTGCCAGGCAGCTCCCCTCTGCAGATGCCCTCTTCTTGCATATGTTTTACATGTAGACCTAACAGGAGTCTCTGGTGGATTAGATGGATTAAAGTGAAGGAAAAACAGAGTTTTCTCCTGAGCTACTGGGAGAATAGAATTGTCATTAACTGAGATTGGGAAGACCATAAGAGAAACAGGTTTGGGTGAAAATATTAGGGTTGTTTTGCAATAAGTTAACTCCAAGATACCCGCTGGACATCCAGGCAGAGAGGATAAGGAAGCAGGCAGATGTATAAATTTTGACCACATGGTAGAGGTCCAGGCTGGAGATATAAATTTGAGAGTTGTCAATATATTTAAATTTATGAGATGGTATGAGCTCACTGGGGAGTAACTTTAAATAGAGAGGAGAAGTCAAAAATCTGAGTTCTGAGATTCTCCAACATTTGAGTTTGGAAGCTGTGGAAGAAACATTGAAAGAGCCTGAAAGAGAGGGAGAGGCCAATTAGCAAGAGAATTGGGTGAGTACAGTGTCATAAAAGCCAACTGAAGAACGTGTTGTCAAGAGTATGATTACATGAGTCAAATTCTGCTGATAGGTAGGACTGAGAACTGATTGAAAATTACTTTTTAATTGTCAAAAAAAAATCTTATGAAATAAATTACATTTCATTAACAATGTATAGATTTTAAAAATGAGGATAATTTTGCCCAAAATTCCATAACTATTCAGCAGCTATATTAGTGATTTCAAAATGTACTGGATGAATATAGGAAATGCTTTCTCTGAGGAGAAACTTATAGGAGTAGAATTCAAATTATCCAGACAAAGATGTTAGAGAAAAAAGAAAGATAATGTCTAGACAAAAGTCAAGGAACAGAACAGAGGAGGTGGAACTCAGATGCTACAATGTCATATTTTTTAACACTTTGCAAAAGAAACAGAAGAGGGAGCTTTAGAACTAAGACAATTTTATTATAACATTCACTTGGAAGGATAAATAAGAATATCTGAGAAAGCCCTAGGGAGCTTTAGAACTAAGACAATTTTATTACAACATTCACTTGGAAGGATAAATAAGAATATCTGAGAAAGCCCTAAGAAAGACGGACAACGACGAAGCCTGTGCAATAAAAAGATAATATTGACACGTACCTTAGTCTATTTTGTACTGCTATAACAAAATATTGAGACTGGGTAATTTATAATCAAAAGGAAACATATTTGCTTATGTTCTGGGGGCTAAGAAGTCCAAGATCCGAATGCTAGCATCTGGTGGGGAAGAGAGAGGTGAGGGGTGGGGAGGGAGAGAGAGAGACAGAGAGAGACAGAGAGACAGAGAGAGAGCATGCCCAGAAGTCCCTTTATTAAGGCACTAAACCCACTCAGGAGGGTGGAGCCCCATGGCCCAAATTATTCCCAAAGAGCCCACTTCCCAACACTGTCTCAATGGTATAAATTTCACCGTAAGTTTTGATGGGGACAAATGTTCAAACCCATGGCAGCACATGAATAAAACAGAATAGAAAGCCCAAACATTTCAAAAAATAAGAAAACCAAAAAATAAATTTAATAGCATCTGGAAGTCTAATAAATAAAAAAGATACCATCTCAAATCAACAAAGAAAAAGAAGCCCTTCTTAATAAATAGTCCTGTGATAAATGGGTAGCCAGCAGAAGAAGATACAATCTGCCTTAGTCTGTTTTCTGTTGCTATAACAGAATACCTGAGACTGTTATTTAGCTCATGATTCTGGGGGCTAGGAAGTCTAACGGTGTGGTGCCAGCATCTGGTGAGGGTCCTCCTACAACATCACAGTGTGACAGAGGGCACCACATGGCAGGGGAGCAAGAACATGTCAACCTCTCCGATCTCTCTTCTTATGAAGCCACCAGTCCCATTGTGGAGGCCTCACCCTGATGACTTTGTCTGATCCTAATCACCTCCCAAAGGCCCCACATCCAAATGCCACCAATCCATAAATTTGGGAGTTACATTTCCAACACATGAAATTAGGAGGACATGTTCAAACCAGAGCACCATCATATTTGTTTTTCCACTGTAAGGTGAATTCCAGTGGGTCAAAGATCTAATTTTTTGAAAGAAGTAAAGCTATATAAATACTAGAAGAAATTATGATGGAATTTTTCTATAATCAATAAATTGAGAAAACTTTTCGAACTCAAAATCCAGGTGCAATAAAGGGAAGGACCAACATTTGAAGTATACAAAACAACAACAACATTTTTGCATAGCAAAACACATCATAAACAAAATAAAAAGATTAATGACAAACTGGGAATTCAATTTCCAATTTCTGTCATAGATAATGGGTTAATGCCCAGTTATGTATTCTTTCCAGGAGTGGAGGTCAGGAGGCTGTTACTGCATTTGCCAATTTCCATAGAGTAAATACTCCCACCATAGCCAATGTTAACTTGCCAATGTAACATCAGCTGCACTAATGCTACATCAGCTGGACTGCAAAATTCCTAAAAATTTAACAGTCAGCACTTGCAAGCTGATACTAGCCAGCTCCAGCACACTGCTGCAAATATCCCTAATATATGATGGGCTTCTAAAGGTGGAGAGGGGAAGGAAACCCAGCCTATGGAAAATAGGCAAGAGATACAGTCACTTTGCAGTACACACACACACACACACACACACATACACACACACACACACACACACAGAGAGAGAGAGAGAGAGAGAGAGAGAGAGAAAATAAACCATCCTTAAATATGTGAAAAGATGTTGAATCTTACTACTCATAAGATAAATGCAAATTAAAACTAAAATGAGATACCATTTTTCAACTATCAGATAGGGAAAAATCTCAAAGTTCAACAATACAATGTGTTTCCAAGGCAGTGAGAAAAGGGGTACTCATATTTTGCTGGTGGGAATGCAAAAATGGTATCATCCATGAGGAGGTCAGCCTCAAGTATGAAACTGAGGTAAAATTAGTATAAATTGAAAGTTTATCAGGACCAAATTCGAGGACTTTAACTTGGGAGACGTATGTGCAAGTTCCCCTGAAATATACGCTCCAATTAGCAGCAGTAGCAAGTGAGTTTTGAAAGGAAAAAATGGGGTGGTTTCTAAATTGAACATAAACTATTGATTGGCTCTACATTGTTCTTTACATCACTAATCCCAGGAACATGAAGATAATGGGTGAGGGCCACTTAGTGCAATTTGTGATAGTATTTTAGATAATTTATCAGCTAGTCTGGAAACTACAAGGAAGGAGAGAAAAAACTAAATGCCTTTAAGCAGTCTGGGTACAGCGGCTCACGCTTGTAATCCCAGCACTTTGGGAGTCTGAGGCAGGCAGATCACTTGAAGCCAGGAGTTTGAGACCAGCCTGATCAACATGGCGAAATCCTATCTCTATTTAAAAATCAAAAATTAACCAGGTGTGGTGGTGTGCATGTGTAAACTCAGGTACTCGATAATCTGAGGCACAAGAATCACTTAAACCCAGAAGGGAGAGGTTGCAGTGAACTGAGATGGCATCACTGCACTCAAATCTGGGCCACAGAACGAGACTCTATATCTCAAATAAACAAAAAACAGAAAAAGAAAAAAAAATGCCTTTAACTAGCTACCCTGGTTGGGTAGAGGATGACACCTGAGAAGAGGGGCAGGCCTGTGATTGAACACTCATTCTTTTTTTTTTTTTGAGACAGAGTCTTGCTCTGTCATCTAGGCTGGAGTGCAGAGGTCCAGTCTCAGCTCACTGAAACCTCCGCCTCCTAGGTTCAAGTGATTCTCCTGCCTTAGCCTCCCAAGTAGCTGGTATTACAGGTGTCCACCACCATGCCTGGCTAATTTTTGTATTTTTAGTAGAGATGGGGTTTCACCATGTTGGCCAGGCTACTCTCAAACTCTTGACCTCAGGTGATCCACCTGCCTTGGCCTTCCAAAGTGCTGAGATTATAGGTGTGAGCCACCGAGTCTGGCCTAAAGACTCATTCTCATGTGTCTCTGGGCCTAATAAATTTCGCATACCTCACATTCTTCAGACTGCTCTGAGCTATTAATTTAAGGATCTAAGCTACTAATTTAAAATTTGACTAGATATTGCCAATTTCAAGGGAAATTTGGCAATATCTAGTCAAATTTTATATGCCACTTATCACTTGATCCATCTATCTCAAAAATACAAAAAAGACATATGTATAAGGTTATTCAGTGAGCACTACTTCTAATAGTAAGAGACCAGAAACATCCCGAAGTTCATTCAACACAGAATGATTGAATAATCTAAGATTCATTAACACAGTAAAATACTATGCACTTGTAGAACCCATAAAAAGTATCTCTGTGGCATGATCACCAGTGAAAAAAGTAGAGTGGCCAAAAATAAAGGTAATATCCTACCATTTAACTAAACAGAGAAGAGGATATGGATATATCCTTATGGTTACATTTTTAAAACAGAAGAACAAGCCAGGTACAGTGGCTCATGCCTGTAATTCCAGCATTTTGGGAGTCTGAGGTAGGTGGATCACCTGAGCTCAAGAGTTGGAGACCAGCCTGGGTGGCATGGCGAAACCCTGCCTGTACCAAAAATACAAAAATTAGCTGGGCGTGGTGGTGTGCACCTGTAGTCCCAGCTACTCAGGAGGGTGAGATGGGAGGATGGTTTGAGCCCAGGAGACGGAGAAATAGAAAAATAAAAGGAAAATGAACAACAACAAAAAAAACCCTGATTACCTCCAGGAGGAGAAGGGAATAGAGCTGAGGCATAAGAATGGAGGCCATATGTCTTTGAAGATTTCACTTTGTTAATTATGCAACAAGATTTCCCTCCTTCCCTCCCTCCCTCCCTCCCTTCCTTTCTTTCTTTCTTTCTTTCTTTCTTTCTTTCTTTCTTTCTTTCTTTCTTTCTTTCTTTCTTTCTTTTCTTTCTTTTTCTTTCTTTTTCTTTTCTTTTCTTTTTCTTTCTTTTTCTCTCTTTCTTTGCTTCTTTTTTCGCTCTCTCTTCCTTTCCCTTCCTCTCTCCTTTCTTTTCTTTTTCTTTCTTTTTTTTCTAAGACAGGGTCTCGCTGTGTCACCCAGGCTGGAGTGCAATAGTGCAATCTTGGCTCACTGCAAACTCCACTTCCCGGGCTCAAGTGATCTTCCCACCTCAGCCTCCTGAGTAGCTGGGACTATAGGCGCACACCACCATGCCCGGCTAATTTTTGTGTGTTTTATAGAGAAGGAGTCTCACTTTGTTGCCTAGGCTGTTCCCAAACTCCTGAGCTCAAGCTGTCCACCCTCCTTGGCCTCCCAAAGTGCTAAGATTACAGGTATGAGCCATCTCACCTGGCCTATTTTCTAAAACACTTTAAAAAGCAACCCCAGGCTGGGCACAGTGGCTTATGCCTGTGCCTGTAATCCCAACACTTTGGGAGGCTGAGGTGGGCAGATCACAAGGTGAGGAGTTCACGACCAGGCTGGCCAACATGACGAAACCTAGTCTCTACTAAAAATACAAAAATTAGCCAGGTATGGTGGTGGGCACCTGTAATCCTAGCTACTCAGGAGGCTGAGGCAGGAGAATCACTCAAACCTGGGAGGTGGAGGTTGCAGTGAGCTGAGATCATGCCATTGCACTCCAGCCTGGGTGACAAGAGCAAGACTCTGTCTCAAAAAAAAAAAAAAAAAAAGAAAGAAAGAAAGCAACCCCTAAAAGTCAAAGGCAAAATAAAGCAAATGAATCTGGCTGTGTAGTGACCAGTACTATTTTTATAAATTGTGACTGCTCTCTGATTAGCTCATAGAAATCTAAGTACAGCTAGTGGCTTCCTTTGGAATGGAGGTCACTTGTGTTCTGAAGTTTTTTCTCTTGGAATTTTCTAGAAATCTTCACATATCTATTTTTGGCATTCCATATAGATGGCAAATACTGTAGCCTGGGCCATAGAGCATACTTCCTTGGTTATTTTCTCTCAGCCCAGGGCATTGCTTGTCCTCTGATACTGAACATCCCCCACCATAGCACTGACTTGTCTCCAGAAATGAGACATCATGTTACACTAATAACATCCCTTTAATTCTGAGGCTGTGGGCCATCCAGGGCATTTCTACTCCAGATCCCAGGTATAATGTGTTACCAGAAATAAAACAAGCTGTACAATATTTTAAAGAGGTTTAATCTGAACCAATATGTGTGACCGTGGCCCCTGGAAACACAGCCTCAAAGCAGTCCTGAGAAAGTTAGCCCAAGGTAGCTGGTTAGTTTGGTTTTAGACATTTCAGGGAGACAGGGGTTATGGGCAAAGACAAATCAATACATGGAAGATATATATTGGTTTGGACCAAAAAGATGAGATATCTTGAAGCAGGAGCTTACAGGTCATAGGTGGACTGAGACATTCTTTAATTTGCAATTGGGCTGGGCACAGTGGTCACCCCTATAATCCTAGCAGTTTGGGAGGCCAAAGTAGGAGGATGCCTTGAACCCAGGAGGTCAAGACCAGCCTGAGCAATGTAGCGAGACTCTATCTCTACAAAATATTTAAAATTAGATTGGGCCAGGCACGGTGGCTCACGCCTGTAATCCTATCAATTTGGAAGGCCGAGGCAGGCGGATCACAAGGTCAAGAGATCAAGACCATCCTGGCCAACATGGTGAAACCCCGTCTCTACTGAAAATACAAAAAAATTAGCTGGGCATGGTGGCGTGTGCCTGTAGTCCCAGCTGCTCGGGAGGCTGAGGCAGGAGAATTGCTTGAACCCGGGAGGAGGAGGTTGCAGTGAGCCGAGATCGCGCCACTGCGCTCCAGCCTGGCGACAGAGCGAGACTCTGTCTCAAAAGAAAAAAAAATAGATTGGTGTGGTGACGTGTGCCTGTAGTCCCAGCTACTTGGGAGGCTGAAATGGGAGGATCACTTGTGCCTTGGAGGTCAAGGCTGCAGTGATCACACCACTGCACTCTAGCCTAGGTAATGAAGTGACCCCTGTCTCAAAAAAAAAAAAAAAAAAAAAGAATTGTAAAAAAAGGAGTAAAGGTTTGTCTAAAAATTTGAAGTCAGCAGAAAGGAACATTTAAGTCAAGGTAAAGATGTCTGGGTCAGAGTGACCTGCAGGGCATGTGACTTAACCCTCCTCAGGCACAGCCTCAGGTCCTGTTTATAATTTGGTATGTTATTTTCACAAGGAGTCCCTCTTGCTAAGACTCATGGTCTCTATTTTAACATGAATGTTGCTCATTTGTTGTGTCTAAACTGCAAAAGTGAGGGAGTATAATGAGGCACGCCTGACCTCCCATACTGTCATGGCCAGGGACTCAGTTTTTCAGATTTCTCTTGGCCAAGAAAGCATCTAATCCATTGGTTGGGGGAGCTTAGTATTTTATTTTTAGTTTTCAAAAGTAATCATATACTCCCACGAGGGTAATCCTCCTCCTTGAAATTCAAGAGTTTCCTGAATCACAGGATTTGCAGTTACATATAGCTGAGTTTGACTTTCACAGGCTGAGTGACAGTGAGCAAAATAATTAACCTCTTTTAGCTTCACCAGCCTACGTTTATGAAAGAGGGGAAGGATAATACCTACCCTATGGGGTTGTTGCAAAATTTAAATAAGATTATGTACATGTCAAAAGACAAAATTACAGCAAATTTAAAGATCTCAGCTGGTTTTATTTGTGATTCTAGAGTTGGACAACACTTCTTTCTGTAAAACAGAGTAAGTGTTCCCAGGAGCTGAGAAGGGGCTGGCTTACAGACAGGGAAAGGTGAAGAAAGCAGAGGCAAAGAACAGTGTGTATCGGGCATTTCAAAGCTGCTTTCCAGTGAGGTGGAGACAGAGCAATAGAAAAATAACTGATTAGTTAACATCAGGTTACTGCAGCCTACTTCTATTAGGTAGGGATTAAAGCAGAGGGCACTTTATTATCCTGGCAACTTGAAGATCACCCTATTTTGAAAATAGGCTGTTATCTCTTTCTTCGGATTTCTAGGAAGGTCAGATAACAACTTAGTTTGGGTTTGGTAACATGGACATGGAACTTTAGCATTTGGTTTTTAGTCTGGTCTGCTGGGGCCTAGTGCAGAAACTTAGTCCAAATAATTTTTATTTAGCATGTATAAAATGCTAGGTACATACTGGTCGCTCCCTCTCTCTTTTTGCTCGCTTATTTTTTCTTCTCTTCTTTCTTCCCAATTTCTTTTCAATATAATAACAAGTGTTATTTTTAAAAAATCAAAAGGTAATGTAAATCTGCAGACAACTTTTTAAAATATCAGTGTCTCTTTTCAGTCAATATTTGCAACTTGTACCTCATCAAATATTCTCTCACAGCAGAATAAGGTGGCAAAGAAACAAAGTGCAAATTAGCCTAGGGTAGCTGAGTCCTCCTCCTGGTTTCATCACTAACTAGCTCTACAGACTCCGGCAAGCACTTGCCCTTTCTGACCCACACTTGTCTGAACAGCACAATGAAGTGATGCCTGTCTCAGAGAGGTGGTGAGGCTCCCTATCATTATGTAAATGGAGGCCTTGTCTACAAATAATCTCTTCAGGCAAATTGCATAATTTTGACATTGAAATTATCCCTCTCTACTGCTCTCCCCCATCTTTGGCTCCAGGTTTTAAAGACTGCTATTAAAAGACAAATATGTTGGCATATTAACATATTATCATCTAGCAATAACTTTTTTAAAGTTAATTAATCAAATTAGTCATAGCAGACAGCAGAACCACTGGACACAGGGAGGTTGGGATTTGGATGGGGTGAGAAAGGAATCCAGAATACCCTGGCTCTCAGCTCTAGATGCTCTCCAAGAAAACTCCTGAACAGAAAGTGAGGGAAGAAGGAGCCTCCAGAAAAATCCTGCCCTCTTTGCAATTTTGTTTCAGGCTTGTAATTCACTTTCCAGGAGAATGGCATGGAAATTGTGGATAAGCAGGTAAAAAACCATTCTTATCAAGTGTGAGGGGAAAAGAAAAGGTTTTGTTTGTTTGTTTGTTTTGAGACAGAGTCTTGCTATGTCACCCAGGTCGGTACAAACATAGCTCACTGCAGCCTCAGTCTCCTAGGCTCAGGTGATTCTCACCTCAGCCTCTCGAGTGCCTGAGACCCCAGGTGCATGCTACCACACCTAGCTAATTTTTTAATTTTGTAGAGGTGGGGTCTTGACATGTTGCCCAGGCCAGTCTCAAACTCCTGAGCTCAAACAATTGGCCTGCCTAGGCCTTCCAAAGTGTTGGGATTATAGGTCTGAGTCACTGAAGAAAGATACATTTTTTATCTGAGAAATACAAACCCCTTTACATTATCAGGCCCAGAGAGGCATTGGGATGTAAAGGCAGTCACATCTCACTCCTTCTCCAGCTAAATAATGATCTCTTGAAGTCTCTTGCTATGCAGGCTCTAGACTAACTGATGGCAATTAGCCAAAAAAAATGCCATACACTGTATATTTCAACAAAATCTAGCCAATCACTAACCAATGTTATTTCTGTAAACCAATGAGAGTTCCTGATGAATAACTTTCGTAATTGCCCCTTCTCCTGATTCATCTTTTATTCTTTTTTTTTTTTTAGAAAAAGAGAGAAAAGGAGAAAGAAAAAAAGAAACACCAAAAGAAAGAAAAAAAAGAATGAAAGAGAGAAAGAAAGAGGACGAGAAAGAGGGAGAGAGACTGGGATTCTTGTTTTATTGCCCAGGCTAGAATGCAGTCTAAAAATGGATATTAAAAACCTCTTTTATGCCAATAATTGTGCTTAACAATGGAGACAGGAAGGAATAGGGGATGAAAATAACAAATAAGCAGACAACCAATATTTTATTT
>CAUYQU010035789.1:0-109179 GCA_963574635.1 Cheracebus regulus
AAATGCTGGGGTTACAGGTGTGAGCCACTGTGCCTGGCTGAGTAAAATACTTCTTATCTCTGGATTTGCTTGTTCTGGATATTTCATATAAATGAAGTCATACAATATCAGGGCTTTTGTTTCTGGCTTCTTTCACTTAAACACTTTTTTATTTTGCACAATGTTTTCTCAAACTGATTTCAAGCAGTGTTCCATTCTTGGCCTTCTAAAGTGCTGGGATTATAGGCGTGAGGTGCCACATGACATGTACAGTATTTTCAAGTTTTATATGTCTTGTAGCATATATCATCCTTCAATTTTTTAAAATCATATTTGTTGAGATGTAATTCACATATCATTTACCTATTGAAAATGTATAGTTTTCTTGGTATTTACTGAATTCACAAATAATGTGCAACCATCATCACAATTGTAACATTTTCATCACCTGTAAAAGAAAGCCCTTACCCTTTAGTTATCACCCCTAAATGCCTCTTCGCTTCTCTAGTTCAAAGCAATTATGAAGATATTTTCTGTCCCTCGAGGTCCGTGTCTGGATTTTCATGTGGATGGAATCATATAACATATAGACTTTGTGACTGGCTTCTTTCACTTAGTATAATGTTTTCAAAGTTCACCTAAGTTGTAGCACATATCAGTCAGTATTGCATTCATTTTTGTGAATACATGCCATTTTATGCCTCTACCACATTTCGTTTGTCCGTTCGTCTGTTGATGAACATTTGGGTTGTTTTCACCTCTTGGCTGTTATGAGTAATGCTGCTATAAATATCTGTACAGGTTTTTTGTAGAAGCTCACAATTTTTTTAACATGAAAGAATAGTACAATAATTAACCCGAATATCTACCCCCATTTCAACAATTAACATTGACCATATTTGCTTTATGTGTGTTTGTATGTGTGTATATGCTAAACCAAGGTAGTTCTAGGTACTGTGACACTTCACTCAACGTGTTTCAGCATACATTGTCATAAAAATAAGTACATTTTCCTAAATAACTACCATACTATTATCACACCTAAAATAATTTCCATAATATTTAATATTCATTTTGCTCAGTTGCATAGTACTTGTGTACAAGACATTTTAATTAGGTTTAGTAAATAGAGGATAGATAATTCAAGGAATGAATGAATGAAAAACAAATTATATAGCTAAATTGGAGGAAGTAATAGTTGTAGGCTATAGTTCAGTCAGGCGAAAGGTCATGACAGCAGTTAGCACAGGACTTAATCACTGGGATAGGTAATTGGTTTGAGAGTCAGGTATATTTGGGGAGTACACTGGTTGGAAAAGAATGTAGACCAGAGAGCAAGGCTCAGTTTAGGTGCGACCAGAAGAGACAACATAGAAAAAAGTCTGCATGGGGCTGGGCATAGTAACTTACACCTATAATTCCAGCACTTTGGAAAGCTGAGGCTGAAAGATTGCTTAAGCCCAGGAGTTCGAGACTGACTTGGACAACATAGTGAGACCTACTTTCTATAAAAAGTAAAAAATTAGTGAGGCATGGTGGTGTGTGCCTCTAGTCCTAGCTTTTCAGGAGGCTGAGGTGGGAGAATCATTTGAGCCCAGGAGTTCAAGACTGCAGGGAGCTATGACTGCTCCACTGCACAATACTCCTGCCTGGGCAAGAGTGAGACCCTGTCTCTCTCTCTTTTTCTTAAATTGTAACTTAAAAAATTTTTTTAAATTAAAAATTAGTGTTATCCATGCTCAAGGGCTTTGCTAATCTTCTCTGTATTGTTCCAATTTTAGTATATGTACAGCTGAAGTGAGCATAAGAGACTCTGTCTTTTAAAAAAATAAAAGGCTGCATGGTTTGATAAACGAGGAAGAGCTTCAGATAGAGCATTCTGGTTCCATGGTATCTTTGGACAGTCCTTAATTATGATAGAATTCTTCTGATAGGTCTTCGTTTTGTTTTTATCTTTTTTGATTTTATTTTTGAATTATTATTTCTCTCTCTTTTTTTTTTTTCAGATGCACTAGTCAACAGAGCTCTTGGCATTGTGTTTTTTATGTTTTTGTTTCATCTGGGAAAGGGCTTTTGCACTCTTGCCCGGCTTAGTTTACCACTTTGAATCCATGAAATTCTCATGTCCATTTGGAGGTTTCTCTACTTACTTTTATACTGAGGGAAAATGTGTCTGTTTAGGAAGTCCAGTTGGAAGTTATACTCTTGGGAGTCCTTTTTTCTTTCCTAGTATAGAACCTTGATCTGAGCTAGGGTACTTAAACATTATTTTATATTTTTTGTGGTAAAACAACCTTTTCCGCCTTCCTGTACCTTACATACTGCATCGTAATTTACTCTAAAAATGTTTTTAAGGCTGGGCGCGGTGGCTCATGCCTGTAATCCCAACACTTTGGGAGGCCGAGGTGGGCAGATCGCTTGAAGTCAGGAGTTCGAAACCAGCGTGTCCAACATGGCGAAACCCCATCTCTACTAAAAATACAAAATTAGCCAGGCATGGTGGTGCATGCCTGTAATCCCAGCTACTCGGGAGGCTGAGGCAGGAGAATCGCTTGAACCTGGGAGGCGGAGGTTGTAGTGAGCCAAGATCATGCCACTGCACTCCAGCCTGGGCAACAAGAGCAAAACTCCATCTCAAAAAAAAAAGATTAAAAATGTTTTAAAAAATTATATTTTAGCATATTAAAAAGTACAGAGAATAATATACATACTTGTTTATTAAACACCACTTTTTGGCAAAGTTTTGCAATCTTCACTTTAGATTTTTAAAAAATGTACATATGTAGTTAACCCTTGGATATCCACCTTTCTTCGGCTTCTACTGTACTGATTTCACTATTCTGAATCTAATCTATGTTCTGATTATGTTTATAAAATAATTTTATTATATATAGGCTTATAAACTATACATAACATTTTTCTTTCTCTTTTTAAAAATTTATAAATGAAATTTTTCTTATAATATTCTAAAAGGTCCCTTGTTAATGTTTGTATTTTTCAAACCAGGATCCAAGGCGGGTTAGTTCATTACATGTGATTGTTTTATTCTCTTAGTAACTTTTATTCTAGAATAATGCCTCTCCTTTTTTTAATGTCATTGATGGAAATTGTTCTTAATGTTTACTTTGTTTAAATTGACCAACATGATTAATGACTTTTTTCATCTATTCTTTTGTTTTTCCCCTTTTGAGAAGTGTATCTCAAAGCATGTACTTAATTCTTGGACTCTGAATAGTAAAATTCTCAGTCTTTCAGTGAAAATGTCTTCATTTCACTCATTTTTGAATGATAGTTTGGTTGGATATAGAATTCTAGATTGACACTTATTTCTCTTTTGGACTTTGATGATATGATCTCATTGTTTTTTGTTGTTTCTGAGGCTATTTGCTGTTGGTCTAATTGTCATTCATTTGTAGTTAGGTGTTTTTTTTTTGAGACAGAGTCTCTATCACCGACACTGGAGTGTAATGGTGTGATCTCAGCTCACTACAACCTTTGCCTCCCTGGTTCAAGCAATTCTGCCTGAGCTTACTGCATAGCTGGGATTCCAGACATGCGCCACCACACCTGGCAAATTTTTGTATTTTTAGTAGAAACAGGGCTTCACCACATTGACCAGGCTGGTCTTGAACTGCTGACCTCAAGTGATCTGCCTGCCTCGGCCTTCCAAAGTGCTAGGATTACAGGCATAAACCACTGCGCCCGGCCCATTCATAGTTAATTATTAATTTTTTTTTTTGAGAGGGAGTTTTGCTATTGTTGCCCAGGCTGGAGTGCAAGGGCACAATCTCTGTCACTGCAACCTCTGCCTCCTGGGTTCAAATGCTTCCCCTACTTCAGGCTTCCAAGTAGCTGGGATTACAGGGGTGTGCCACCATGCTTGGCTAATTTATATATTTTTAGTAAAGATGGAGTTTTACCATGTTGGCAAGGCTGGTCTCAGACTCCTGACCTCATGTGATCTGCCTGCCTTGGCCTCTCAAAGTGCTGAGATTACAGACATGAGCCACTGGGCTCAGCCCATTTGTAGTTAGTTGATTTTTGATTTCTGGTTGCTTTTAAGGTTTTTCTTTGGCTGGGCATGGTGGCTCATGCCTGTAATCCCAGTACTTTGGGAGGCTGAGGCAGAAGGATTGCTTGAGCCTGGGAGACCAACCTGGGCAATATAGTGAGATCCTGTCTCTAAAAAAAAACACAAAAAATTAGCTGGGTGTGGTGTCATAAACCTGTGGTCCCATTTACTTGGGAGGCTGAGGTGGGAGGATGGCTTGAGCCCAGGAAGTTGAGGCTGCAGTGAGCCATGATGGTGCCACTGCACTCAGCCCGGATGACAAAGCAAGACCCCATTTCACAAAAAAAAAAGAAAAAAGAATTTGCCTATTTGTGGTTTGTGTGTGCTTATTTATTCTGAAAGCTCTTCTCTTTCTTCAGTTTTAGAAACTTATTCACCAGTATCTCTTATAATACTGCTTTGTCTCTTATTCTTTTGATCCTTTCCTTCCGAAACTTCTATTGTTGGGACTTCTGTCTTCCATTTCTTTTAACTTCTCATTTATATTTACAGTTTTTGTATCTCATGGCTTCTTTCTAGGTATTTTCTTTAGATCTCTCTTATAACTCACTGATTATCTTTCAGTTATGTTTAATCTGCTTTTTGGCCTGTTTAGTATTTAGTAGTCATAGGTATATACTTTTTACCTCTGTAAGCCTTACTTACTTCTTTTCTATAACTGCCTGTTTTTTATGGTGTCATCTTCTTTCATTGTGGCTTCTGTTTCACTTTGGACGTGTAAAGATGGGGAAAGCCTTTCAGAAGGTAACATGTTGAAAAAGGTTGAGCCCTTGGACTGTCAGATCTTTATAATCCAGCTATGGCTTTTTTCACCAATCTTAATTCCCAGCTGCTTCCACTGGATATACCCTGTGCTTCAGCATAGCAACTTGTACATCATTCTTTCAGTACCTTCATGCCTTCTTCCCATCCCCAGTCTGGGCTGGATATCTCTCCTCTGCCTCGTTAAATTCTGTGTATACTTCTGTCATAGTACTATAGAAGTATAACATAACACTTGACTCATCACTATCTTTTCCTAGACTGACTCTTTGGAGGCACAGTCTCCATCTTTTATTTCTTTCCCATCATTAGTATGGTAGTAGCATGTAGTTAGTTACTCAGTTATTCAGTCATAGGTTGAAGAATAAATATGTAGGTTGACTGATGTCATAAATGTGCACTGAAATATGCTAAGACTGTAACTTTTTGGCCTTGCTGGGTTTTTTGATAATTGCATGATCTGTGTATATAAACATGAAGCATTTAACACTGGGGAATTATGGATTCTTACTCTTTGACAAACTTGTTTTAGCATTAGCCATCATTTCTTTTATAAAAGCTAGATATTGTCTTATTTTCTGCTCATCACTTTACACTTATCAATTGAATAACTGCCTTTTCCTATTAGTATGCAATTATTTTGATTTTTTTGTTTTCTTCTATTTAGAAGTTGTTCTAGAATTTGAAGAGATCCTTGAATATTAGAATGTACAAACATAAAGAGTAATCAATTTTTAAATTTCTTTAGATACACATAAGCAACATAATCAAGAAAATGGTTGTATAGGAGACAGTGATACCTTGGGAGCTCTACATGATCTAGCCAACAGGTAAAACAAATTTGATTTTCTTTTGTTAAACATTTCAACATTTTTTATTTTATAAAAAATAGAGATGAAACTGGGTGCAGTGGCTTACTTTGGGAGGCTGAGGTAGGAAGATTGCTTGAGCCCAGGAGTTCTAGACCAGTCTAGGACTAGCAAGACCATGTCTGTAGTAAAAGAAAACAAAAGGTTTGGTCTTTCTAGGTTGCAGAGGCTAGTCTTTAACTCTTGGCCTCAAGAGATACTCCTGCTTCAGCCTCCTGAAGTGTTGGGATTATGGTCATGACCCACTGTGCCTGGCCCAAATTTGATTTTTATATTGATATTTTTCCCATTATTAATTTTTATTTCCATCTTAAACCAGTTTTCAAACTTACTCTGGAATAATGCATAATTTTGCCCAGTTTGTTTATTTATTTATGAGTGAATGAATGAATGAATAAGATGGAGCCTGCTCTTGTTGCCCAGGCTGGGGTGCAATGGTGCAATCTTGGCTCACTGCAACCTCTGCCTCTTGAGTTCAAGCAGTTCTCCTCCTGGGTTCAAGCTACTCACCAAGTAGCTGGGATTACAGGCACCCACCACCATGCCCAGCTACTTTTTGTGTTTTTAGTAGAGACAGAGTTTTACCATGTGGGCCAGGCTGGTCTCAAACTCCTGATCTCAGGTGATCTGCCCAGCTTGGCCTCCCAAAGTGCTGTGATTATACACATGAGCCACTGCACCAAACTGATTTTGCCCTTTAGCCAGCAGTGTTTTTCTACTATAGACCCACATTTTCAGAAAAGGTCCAACATTTATGGTACATGGGAGTTTTTTTCCCTTCTATTCTTTATCTAAATATTGGGTTTCATGGTAATTACTTGGAAATTATCTAATGCAAGTTTGGGAGTTTTGCCTTTTTATGTGTGTGAACTTTTTTGAAACCACTCGGTTGACTAAGTCCAAATGTTTGGGGCCTTTGAGATCATCTTGTCCAGATAATTTTCAGGCTGTATCCTTTAATGCCATTTTGTGCTATGGATGAATCTAGCTTAACCTGTGGCTAGTCCAGCTGTTTCCCACTTTAGCCTGGGCAACTTGCTCTTTTATATATATTATGTATTGAGGTGTTTGGTAAACTATTTGATAAGAAGAGTTCCATGCTTAAAAAAAATTTGGAGAACTTCTGATTTACTGTAACCCCCAGATTTAACATATGAAAAAACTGAACTTTGTTCTAACTTCCTTCACTAATATTCCTGTTTTCTTTATTGCCTTTTTCCCCCTCTATTATCCCATTTTGGACAGATTACAGATTATATAAGCAAAAAAAATCTGTGAACTATATGTATGTAATCTGATTGGGGAGCGTATTCTTTATTGAAATTAAACATTATTAAGTAGCAATCAAACACAAACTTTATTAGTTTTTTTTAAAATTGTTTTTTAGCCTAAATAGGTGTCTTTCATTCCTACTTCCTTAAGTAGATGAGAGAGAGATGAAAATAAAATACTTAGGAAAATTATTAAAGAAAATCCTAAATTTTAAATGAATTGAAGCACTCATCATTCTATATACTCTTAGTAAGTTAATAAGCTGTAACACTATAACCAGAGTCAAAACTGTTTTTGTGAAATTGAGTTATTGGTAGCTCTGCAGTAATCTTTCAGTTCACAGCAGTCAGGATTAGTTGTGGAAGAACTATGTTTTTAGTCTTATCTGGATTTGATGTTAGTTTTTTGAGTTCCTGAAGAAAAATAATGAAATCTTCTGTGAGGACCTGGTACCGAAGAGACAGTAGCTGGGCGCGGTGGCTCACGCCTGTAATCCCAGCACTCTGGGAGGCTGAGACGGGCGGATCACCTGAGGTCGGGAGTTCAAGACCAGCCTGACCAACAGGGTGAAACCCCATCTTTAAAAAAATAAAAATAAATAAATAAATAAATAAAGAGACAATAAAATTACTGGCTTATGTATTTTACACTCATATTACAATTGTTTTTATGGCAGGCTGAGGGAGGGTATGGTTGGTGCTTCCCAAACTTAATTATGTTTTTGGTTTGTCTTCCCTTGAGAGAGCATGTTAAATATTTTGATTAAGGTATTTTGCTGGACTAAATATTGATGAGGATACTAGATTAATACATATAGCAGATTTTATTTATGAACTCCATTAAACCTCAAGATTCTTATTTTTAGAGGGAGTACTGGGTACATGCCTATAATCCCAGCACTTTGGGAGGCCGAGATGGGTGGCTCACCTGAGGTCAGGAGTTCGAGACCAGCCTGACCAACATGGTGAAACCCCGTCTCTACTACAAATATAAAAAATTAGCTGGTATGTTGGCGCATGCCTGTAATCTCAGCTACTTGGGAGGCTGAGACAGGAGAATTGCTTGAATGTGGGAGGTGGACGTTGCAGTGAGGTGAGGTTGCACCATTTCACTCCTACCCTAAAGAGCAAAACTCCATTTGAGAAAAAAAAAAAGATTATTTGTTTTGAAGAATTTTGTGCCAAGATACACTATCAGAATTCTATAGGAGGCTGGGCGTGGTGGCTCGCGCCTGTAATCCCAGCACTTTGGGAGGGTGAGGTGGGCGGATCACGAGGTCAGGAGATCGAGACCATCCTGGCCAACATGATGAAACCCCATCTCTACTAAAACTACAAAAATTGCCGGGCGCGGTGACTCATGCCTGTAATCCCGGAACTTTGGGAGGCCGAGTCGGGCGGATCACGAGGTCAAGAGATTGAGACCATCCTGGCAAATATGGTGAAACCCTGTCTCTACTAAAAATACAAAAATTAGCTGGGTGTGGTGGCGCCCCAGCTACTCGGGAGGCTGAGGCAGGAGAATTGCTTGAACCCAGGAGGCGGAGGTTGCAGTGAACCGAGATCACGCCACTGCATTCCAGTCTGGCACCTGGTGACGGAGTGAGACCCTGTCTCAAAAAAACAAAAACAAAAACAAAAATTAGCCAGACGTGGTGACACGTGCCTGTGGTCCCAGCTACTTGGGAGGCTGAGGCGGAAGAATTGCTTGAACCCAGGAGGCAGAGGTTGCAGTGAGCCAAGGTTGCGCCATTGCACTCCAGCCTGGCAACAGAGCAAGACTCCGTCTAAAGGAAAAAAAAAGAATTCTATAGGAGCCAGAAATGCCACTCCTAAGAATGTAGTTCAAAAGGAAACTCATAGGAAAAATAAGCTATATTAAATATACTTTGATTTCTACATCTGTCTTCAAAGCTTCTGGATCTTTTATTATAAGCTCCTGATTATTTTAATTATGGATTTGAGATACTGACAGGAGGTAGGGGAAGGCCTGGTGGTGAGGGATCAGTGCTTAATGGGATGTGAAAGATTATTATTGCTAGATAGTGGAATAGAACAGAAGGCCTGTGAAAAGCTAAGTTACTGGGATGTGGAAGTAGTCTGCTCAAAATTCTTCTCTGTTAAAGGTAGTTAAATGTTCCATCAGTAATATGTAACACAGATGGACTGTACTTATGAAATAAAATAATACCTTTTTTTCATGTAGTTCAGCAGTTACACTATTTTATATCAGTAACAATGTAGTTAACTGGGAAATTCATATGTGGGTATGATGAATATAACTATTCAGTTAAAAAACATGGAAAGAATGTAGTTTTTACGCAGTGTTACTAGCCCTATCACATGCAGTCATCATTCACGGATACCAAAAGATAGGTAGTCTTTTCCAGAAATTTCATTGCTGGCTTTCTTTTTGAGAGGGATCTTGCTCTGCCACCCAGGCAGGAGTGCAGTGGTGCAATCACAGCTCACTGCAGCCTTGACCTCCTGGGCTCAAGTGATCCTCTCGTCTTAGCTACCCAAGTAGCTAGGAGTATAGGCATGCGCCTCCATACCCAGCTAATTAAAAAAAATGGTTTTTTTGTAGAGATGAGATCTCTCTATGTTGCCCAGGCTGGTCTCAAACTTCTGAGCTCAAGTGATCCTCCCATGTCAGCTTCCCAAAATGCTAGGATTTCAGATGTGAGCCACCGTGCCTAGCTTTCATTTCTGGTTCCAATCAGAGTGAGCTCATGGAGGCTGCATTATACTTAAAACCAGAATTCAGCAGTTGGTGATGCCTTTGGTGTAAACTCTGAGGATTATCTTTGCAATGGCTTTGTGTGTGTGTCTGTGGGTGTTCCATGATATTTCTAATGGTAACAATGCTGTTGTTCTAGACATCTAACTTCTATGTTTTCTCCTATACCATGTTTCAAAGATAAGAAGGGGTGGTATGATCTTGCATACATGTCAGCTAAACATCATTTGTGTTAGAAATTGAATTCTAATCTTATATCTTTTTCTTTTTATAGTTCCTATTTTTATTTTTCTCCGAATTATTGGTATAACAACAACAGCAAATAACAATGAGAAATAATTGGTTAAAATTTCTGAGAAATCACTTGTAACCTTTTTTCCCCCAAGTTCTTACCTAGGCCTTGTATATCATCACACATATATTTAGCCCTATCTGGGCATGGTGGCTCATGCCTGTAATCTCAGTGCCTTGGGATGCTGAAGCAGGCAGACCACCTGAGGTCAGGAGTTCAAGACCAGGCTGGCCAACATGGTGAAACCCTATCTCTACTAAAACTACAAAAATTAGCTGAGTGTGCTGGTGGGTGCCTGTAGTCCTAGCTACTCAGGAGGCTGAGGGAGGAGAATTGCTTGAACCCATTGAACCCAGGAGGTGGAGGTTGCAGTCAGCTGGGATCCCGCCACTGCACTCCAGCCTGGACAACAGAGTGAGAATCTGTCTCAAAAGAAAAAAAAATTAGCTCTAATCAAAGCATGGATATAATCTAAATACAAATTTAAAAATGCAGAATTCTAAAGTACAAAATTTTAAAACATTAACATAGTATAAACAGTTGTGATTTTTTTTTTCTTGGCTGTGTGTATGTCTAAATAACATTAGCCAATTTTCATTGATAATAGCTTTGTAACACTGCATTTATTTTTAGACTTAATTTCCTCTCATTTTAATTTTTTTACTACGATAAAAGGGATGTCCCTTTTTTTTTTACTCTATGCTGTTCCATTAGGATACATTTCCGCAATGGGATCACTATCCTTTCTTCTGTTTTGTTACAGTGCTAGGCCTCAATCTTGGCATGGCAAAAGGATAAAGTATAAAGACTGAGTCAGGGCTGCTTTAAAGTTGTCTTAGATTGTGATGTTAACAAGTTTAATAGCATACTGCCAGTTCAGAAATGAGAGAGGGGAGGGTATAGAATGTTCCCATTGTTCTCTGCTATAAGCTTCCACAAGAATCATTCAAATGGAAACACTTGTCATCTATAGAACCCCATTCTCAAGTGGCATTTACTGATCGATCCTCATCTATAGAACCCCATTCTCAAGTGGCATTTACTGATCGATTCCATCAGTCCATCAAACAGTTAACATGTATGTATTGCACTACCAACCACTGTGTTAGCCCGTGGGAATAGCCTTAGGGAAAGACATAGCCTTTGTCCTTACCTTCCTGCGGTGGTGGCATCTTAGTGGCATTGGTCCATAGATTGCTGGCTCTGTTTCAAGGGGCTTTTTGATAATTTTAATATAAAATTAGCCCCAAAATCTAGTAGATGATCAATTCTTTGCCTTTGATATCTGGATCATATCTTGTCAATGCTAAGTTGAAGCTTGAGCAATTGCAGTGGTTTTGAATTAGGTTTGGATAGGTAAAGATTCTAAGAGTGCGTGTTTGAAAAAGTTTGAAACTTATATTTACTATGATATAAAATATTTGCAATGCTATTAATTTTGTACTTCTAGTTATAAGAAGACAGGAAAGCACCAACATGCTGTTGAAAGTGGTCTTGGTGGTAATCCTGTTATATTAACTAGAGTAGTAAAACTAGATTTTTGCATTTTAAAGGTTTTTAAAGACCAAAGTGAAAAAGTTACCATTTCTTTGAAGATTTTAAAATTTAATAACATTTTACAATTAGCATGAAAAGATGCATAAAGTTTTAATATTTATCCAAAAGGGCAAGGGAATATAAAAGATTAAGAAATAGAATGTGGCAAACAAAAACTCTATCCTTATGATGTTAATGTGACGTGTAACATATTTGCTATATAGCAAAATTTAGCCTATGATTTTGGACATGAAGCTTCAAAAGAAATCTTAAAAATAAGTCTCTGGCTGGGCTGGGCATGGTGGCTGATGTCTGTAATCCCAGCACTTTGGGAGGCCCAGGTGGGCGGACCACCTGAGGTCTGAAGTTCGAGACCAGCTTGACCAACATGGAGAAACTCCGTCTCTACTAAAAATAGAAAAGTAGCCGGGCTTAGTGGTGCATGTCTGTAATCCTAGCTACTCAGGAGGCTGAGGCAGGAGAATAGCTTGAACCCAGGAGGCGGAGACTGCGGTGAGGTGAGATCGCACCATTGCCCTCCAGCCTGGGCAACAAGAGCAAAACTCAATCTCAGAAAAAAAAAAAGTTTGCTACAAAGAAACTGTGATTTGGACCCTGTGACATTGTAATAATGCAATTCTAGTTAATGGAATCTGTTTTTAACCTGTGTTCAAGTTTTGGAGTGTTCATTAAGTCTTTTAACCCTTTCAAATAAAAACTGTTGAGTCGGTATGTGGTAAGTAAAGTCTTCATAATTGGGAGGCTGATACACAAATTGGGCTGAAATACTGCTCTACTTGTCACCATGCCTCCCTAGAGTAAACTAACTGCCTTTTGATGACCGGGACGAATTGAGTGAAATCGTGACGGACAGATACGGGGCAGACAGTTTTTTTAGAATAGTTAGACTCGTAAAGGGAATGGAATTCCTTCCTCCTTATAACTTGGATTTGTTGTCTTTTTTCCTTTTAGCCCTGCCTCTTTCTTGTTGCAGTCAGTTTTGCCATCAGATAGGAGCAGTGTTACACTACTTGAAAAGGTATATTTTAAAATAATTCTCAATTAATTGTGACCATACTAAATTATAAAGTGTTTATTTTTGTTGATACCACAGTTAAATTTAATTTCTGTTTTCACATTTTCTAGTATTTTGTACAATTTGTGCCATATCTACTTATACATTTCTTATTGCTAAGTGGGAATATTGGAATTAGTTAATTCTGCCAGTGACATACAATTTCACAATAATATTAATAACCTTTTATAGGTTCATGATAACCAGTGAACTGCTAATGAAGAAAGCTTGAAGATCAGCTGTGATCATTAAGGGTTTAACATTACATTTCTGTCTTTCAGGACACAAAGATGAGAACTCCCAAATTAAAAAACGAAGCAATTTCTAAGAAAATACCAGAATTTGAAGTGGAAAATTCTCCGTTATCAGATATTGCAAAGAATACAGAGAGTAGTGCATTTGGAGGGTGTCTGCCAACTAAAATAAGTGATTCATTTCAAAAAGAGCAAGATCATCTGGTAGAAGAGGTGAGAAAAGATTATAATGAGTATACTTAAATATCAGTTATTGGATGGGCACACTGCCTCATGCCTATAATCCCAGCACTTGGGGATTGCAGTTAATTATTGATTACCTGGAGTAATATGGGATAAAGAAGCCTATAGATCATAAAAATTATGGTTAAAGCAAAATTGATGTGGTGCAAATTGTACTGGGGAGGCAGAAGCTGGGGGAGGCTGTGGCAAGAGGAAAACCAGAGCCCAGAAGTTCAAGAACAGCATGGGCAACATGGCGAAACCCATCTCTACAAAAAAATTAAAAAAACAATTGAGCATGATGGCATCCCTCTGAAGTCCCAGCCATTTACTGGTGTGGCTGAGGTGAAGGATCACTTAAGCTTAAGAGGTTGAGGCTGCAGTTAGCTGTGTTGGCATCACTGCACTCCAGCCTGAGTGACTGACGGAGACCCTGTTTCAAAAAACAAAAACAAGTATTTTCTCAGTGGTGTTGGGATCCTAAGTGAAATACAGTTAATTATTGATTACCTGCAGTAATATGGGATAAAGGAGGCTATAGATAATAAAAATTATGGTTAAAGCAAAATTGATCTTCCCCAAAAGTAGGAATAGATGTAATATAAACTTAGTGAGTTAGTATTACATCTGTGGTTTACAACCCACTTCCCATTCTTTAAATATTACCTGGAAGTATACGAATGATACTTTTGAGATATTTTGGAGATTAACCATTACATAGTTAGATAAATGTACCCAGTGTTTATACTCTATTAAAATACTTTGTCACTGTTGTTTGTTGCTTAACTGAGTTTCCTCTTTTTTGGAATATTGGAACACACTGCAATATCATATCTCTGAGTGCAGGTTTTGTTCCTTTTGTTGTCTAAAATATTTCAGATGTGATTCGATACATTGTTGTTCATGAGCTTGATTTTCCTAACCAGCTCCATCCCTTAATACTCTTCTGCTTTTCACTGGTAAGTGACCACATAATATCACCATTGCTCAGTATTACAGAACTCAGTTCCCCCAAATTAAATCCTGAAGTTATTCACTAATATTTCTAATACATGTTTCCCACAACATGGTTTGCATTGCTTGAATTTGATAAAGTAGCCAGAAAATCAGTGTTAACTTTTTATTCCTGAGAGACTGAAAGAAAAATTTGGTTTAGTGGATATTAATTCAGGTATTAGAGTTCCCTCCTTTATTGCATTCCTGATCAAACTAAATGAACATTGTCCAAATAAGAGAACTGGATGTCAGTCATTTTTTCTTTTAAGACAGGGTCTTGTTCTGTCACCCAGGCTGGAGTGCAGTTGTGCAATTATAGCTCACTGTAAACTCAAACTCATGGGCTCAAGGGATCCTTCCTCCTTAGCCTGCCAAACAGTTACGACTACAGGTGTGCACCACTTTGCCTGGCTGTTTTTTGTTTACAGTTGTAGAGTTGGAAACTCACTCTTTTGCCCAGACTGGTCTTGAACCCTGAGCCTGAAGTGATCCTCTAGCCTTGTCCTCCCAAAGTGCTGGGATTATAGGCATGAGCCACCATGCCTGACTGGATGTCAGTCATTTTTCTTGTTTGTAATAATGAGGTCGAGTTTCATGGTCCCTAAGTACTTTTAAATCTCTAAAATGTACTAAGTCCTTTTAAATCATTAAACAATCTTCTATTATTTCTCTTCATTGACTCTACACTAAAGAAAAGATGGTTAGTCTTTTTTACTTTCCTAATTTTGAAAGGAAAAACACATTTTCTGGTTAAAATAATTTATATTATCAATGGGATCAGATAGATGAGGAAAGTCTTAAAATCTCATGAAGCTCTGAAAGTAAAATGAAATTAATTTTCTTTAAGAGTGTTTATGACAGGGGATATTCAGTATTTGAATTCCCAGAAGCACTCTGTTTTCCTGAGGGAGAAGCCCTTTTATTTTCTTGGGCCAATTTAATTACGGCTTCAGGAAGTTTATTTTTTAGTGATGTCAGGGGCAGAGTTTTTAATTTGCATGTTTTTTTTTTTTCAGTTTTATTGATAGTTAATAGAGAGCACTATTATGATATTACATACTTTTCTATGTTTTAGAATATGTTTCTGCTTTTTTCAGTAATTGAGATCTGATAATGAGGTTTCTGGCAAAGAGGTATGTTATCAGAATGATTTTGTTTCTTAATAGAGGTGTTACTGTGCAAATTAATTATAACTGAGAGAAGAGGGCTTCCTTTAAAACTAGTCATTTTAGTGAATACAGAGCTGTCAAGCTCAAAGTTGTGGCAGATAGCGGCCTAGGTCACTGGGCAATTGGAACTGCCCCTAAATCTTCCCAGTGTAAAGATTGTTATCTATTCTTTCCTTTATAATGGGCTCTCCATTTAAAATGAGGAAATACTTTAGAGTTTCATTTCACTTTACAGGCTTGTACCTAGATGGTCTATACAGAGTTGTCTAAGAGCTTCTTTGTTGCTTATTTTTGTACTGTCTCCAAAGGGAGGGGCTGCTGACCATGAAGTGCTTATCAGGGGTTTGTTGCATTCTACCAATGGGCTTGGTAATCTTTACTTTACTTTTTCTTTTCTGTTTTAGGTTGCCAGAGCAGTTTTATCTGATTCACCACAGTTCTCTGAAGGAAAAGAAATAAAATTAGAGGAACTAATTGACTCTCTGGGTTCTAACCCCTTCTTAACAAGGAATCAGATTCCCCGCACTCCAGAAAACTTGAGTAAGTTAATAATGCTTTAACTCTTTTTTCTTTCTTTGACATTACCACTGTTAGAACCATGGCCTGACAGATCTTTTTAGCTTAGTTGGCAATGACTTTTTTTTTTTGAGACAGAGTTTTGTTTGTCGCCAGGTGCCAGGCTAGAGTGCAGTGGCGCGATCTCGGTTCACTGCAACCTCCACCTCCCAGGTTCAAGCGATTCTCCTGCCTCAGCCTCCCAAGTGGCTGGGATTACAGGCGCGCACCACCACACCCAACTAATTTTTGTATTTTTAGTAGAGACAGGGTTTCACCATGTTGGCCAGGATGGTCTTGATCTCTTGACTTCATGATCTGCCCGCCTCGGCCTACCGAAGTGCTGGGATCACAGGCATGATCCACTGCACCTGGCGGCAATGACTTTTTATTTATGCTGCTGTAAGAGACTTTTATCAACATACTAAGTATGGGCATTCTCACATAACAGTCTTTTAGCAGTATTTTGTGCCTTTAGTGTACTCATTATACAGAGATAAAACATTTTGATAATATACAATTTTGTTTTTGTTGTTTTACTTGGCTTTTATCTGGAAAGATCTTATTTGAGCATTAAAAAAAATCTCTTGCTTCCAGGTCTGACCTGTGATCCACATATTTATAGAGTACAGAGGCTATGTTCTCCCAGTTATCAACAAGAAGCATCAGCCATAAACCATGTGTGTGGAGGTCTTTACCCCTCCCAACTGAGTCAAACTGCCCAATACCTTATTCCCCAAAACTGTAATTTGTGTAGGCAAAGCTCTGATATTGGTGTCCTTAGGTAGGCACATCATCTTGTATGTGTAATTAAATAATTTCTGTTTTGCTATTGATTTAATTCAGTTTGAACTGAGCCACAGCCTAGGTCAGAAACTACAGCCTCTGAACCAAATCTGGCCCCACTTTGTGTGTTTTTGTAAATAAAATTGTATTGAACATAAGCGTATTCATTTGTTGACATTGTTTATGGCTGCTTTCATGCTATCATGGCAGAGTTAAGTAAGTTGACAGAATGGATGTCCTGCAAAGCCTAAAATACTACTACTGTCTGGCCCTTATAGAAAATGTTTGCCAAACCGTGGCCTAGATGGACAAAAAAATTTCTTTTTAATACATGTAATTCATATGTGCTATGTAAAAGTTGATGCACATTTCAGTGTTTATATGTGTTTATTTGTGTGTGATCAGTTGGAGATGGGGTTCTTTGATGGTGGTAATTGTGGAGCCTTGTCATCCAACCAGTATATTTATAGAACACATACTGAGTCAGGAGCTTTATCTTCAGTGTTAGAAATAAAATGATTCCTTGCATGCTCTGTATTTGGGAATGTTAGTAAATTGTGTTTTCTCCCTTTTTAATTAGTAAATGAAATTAGGAGCTCATGGAGAAAAGCTACTGAAGTGGAAGAAAGCAGAACTACAGAACCAGTTCAAATGGATACTGAGCATAGAGAATTATTGCCAGAATCATCATCTGTGTTGCATGATCAAAGAGAATTTAGCATGGCCAGTTTTCTCTTTGAAACCACTGTATCAGATTTTGGCCAGTCTCATTCGACTGAAGAGAAAGATGTTTCAGATTGCAAGTGTGTGCCTCAGAAACATGTGGTGACAAGTCACATAGATGAACCACTAACACAAAATCAGTCAGATTTGTTAAATAAGAAAGTAATTTGCAAGCAAGATTTGGAATGTATAGCCTTAACCAAGCTTTCAGAAACTAGCCAAATGGAGACATTCTCCCCTGCTGTCGGCAGTAGGATAGATGTGATGCATGGCAGTGAAGAGGAGTATACTAAAATATTGGATCACTTACAAGCTTCTTGTAACAAGCCTTCCACAAATAAAACTACCTTATGGAACTCTTTTCAGATATCAAGTGGAATTAGTTCTGAGAGTTTTAAAGATACTGATTTTGGCATATTACATGAAACTCTTCCGGAAGAAGTTGGTCACCTAAGTTTTAATAGTTCCAGTAGTTCAGAGGCCAATTTTAAACTGGAGCCAAATAGTCCTATGCATGGTGGCATTTTTCTAGAACATGTTGTGGAAAGGAGACAGACTACTCCAGAATCAGACTTCAATTTTCAGGCTCTTTGCAGTAGATATGAGGCTCTGAAGAAATCTCTTTCCAAGAAAAGGGAAGAATCTTACCTCTCGAATCCCCTAACACCTGAAAGACACAAACCAGTATTGAGCCCTACTACCCAAAATGTACAAACGGAGGATATGCTTAACTTTTTGGACACCCATGATTTGCATACTGACCATACAAAGCCATCATTACGCATGTCCATTGGTGAAAGAAAACAGTCTCTTTCACCACTAATTAAGTTTTCTCCAGTGGAACAAAGATTGAGGACCATAATATCATGTAGTCTTGGAGAACTACCTAATTTAAAAGGTAGGGTTTAACTAGATCTATGCGTATTCACTTGTTGAAGTTTTCTCTCAACTTTTGATAAAACCAGTACACAATGAATGCTGCATGACCTTTACTGTTAATGTGCTCCTCCTTCCTTCATTTAGGATGAAGGGAACCATCCCTTACTGTAAAGGTTCTTTCAGAATCTCTGTTGATGTATATGTAGTTACAACTGATTTGGGATGAGGGTGGGGAAAAAAGCCCCCCAACCTGAAGCTTACTGGTTTTATAATAAAAATGACTGAAAAGGTAAATGTCATCAAAATCTTGTCCAGTGGAAGGTGGTTTTTAGAAAGTTGAGAAACACAATTTTAAATATCATCATTGTAATGGTGTAATATCTCTTCCTTTGAAATAAATTTGGTGGGAGTGGGGAATAGAAATAAAAGAAGCCAAGTTAGTACATTAGTTTCCTAGGGTGCCATAACCAAGTACTATAAAGTGGGTGGCTTAGAACAGCAGAAGTTCATTGTCTCTGGAGACGGTAAGTTCTAGAGGCTAGATGTCCAAAATCAAGGTGTTGAAAGGGCCATGTTCCCTCTGAAGCCATTAGAAGAGGATCCTTCTTTTCCTCTTTCAGCCTCTGGTAGCACCAGGCATTCCTTGGCTTGTGGCAGTGTAATTCTAATCTTTGCCTCCATTGTCACATGGTATTCTTCCCTTGTGTGTCTATGTGTCGTAGAAGAACAGAGTCATATTAGCTAATTAATGGGTCACCCTGCTCCAGTATGACCACTTCTTAGCTAATTATCTGTAATGACTGTATTTCCAAATAAGTTCACATTCTGAGGTACTGGAGTTAGAACTTCAACATATCTTTTTGGGGGACACAATTCAGTCCTTAACAGTTAGTATTAATAATTATTGAAGCTAAGTGATGGATACATTGAATTAATCATAATTTTCTTCACTTTTGTATGTTTAAACATTTTCCTCATAAAAGGTTAAAATCATTTAATGGCTCTGTACTTGGGCAAAAAAAAAAAGATTAAAAAAATTGCTCTTATAGCTCATTAGGACTGATAAGGATCTGGTGATACAGATTTATTACATATCACTCTGATTTGCCCATAATAGTTATACACTACTACATTGAAAAGTATTTGGCTGGGCACAGTGGCTGATGCCTGCAATACCAGCACTTTGGGAGGCCAAAGATGGGAGGATTGCTTAAACCCAGGAGTTCAAGATCAGCCTCAGCAACACAGGGAGACTGTGTCACTACAAAAAATTTAAAAAATTAGTTGGGTATGTTGGCGCATGCCTGTGGTCCCAGGTACGCAGTAGGCTGAGGTAGGAGATTGCTTGGGCCTGGGAGTTTGAGGCTGCAGTGAGCTGTGATCATGCCACAGCACTCCAGCCTGGGTCACAGAGCAAGTCCCTGTCTCAGGGAAAAAAGTATTCTAGGAGGAATGTATTGATCTCTGGAGAAAGAGGGTACTTTGGTGAGAATGATAGTAATTTTATCATAATTGTTTGCTACTGCTTGGAATCTGTCCTATTTATTTTTCTTTGTAATGTTTGCTTATACTTTACTTTTTTTCTTTTTTAAATCAATATGCAGAAGACGACATTTTGAATAAGAGCCTTGATGCAAAAGAACCTCCATCTGACTTGACAAGATGAAGACGTACCTATTTAATATGACTATGATGCACTTAAATTGAAGCTATGCCACAGGATAGAAACTGATTTGTAACTTAAATCCATGTCGGAAGTGTAGCACTGTTTTTCAAGGTTTAAAAAAAATTCTAAATGCCTTTTATACTTCTTTAATATTTTTAGGTAAGGAAAGTATGTTTGGATTTTTTCTTTTTGTAGGTGTATGAGATCGAAATGTGAAGTATACAGAAAGCAAATGCCAGGCAATGGGAAGCCATTTTGATTTCTGGAGTAATCTTGTAAGCATTAAGTAAATGACAAAGTACTAGTGTAATTCTTATAACTTAAGTCAGTTAATATAAGGATGAGTACTTTTTGTATGTTCACTAAGTGGTTCATAGCCATCGAATATACTAATCTTACATCTTAGGGAAGTATACAACTTATTGTTTCTTTATGGAACATTCTGGCTAACCAGAAAAAGTGAGAAGGGTAGTGGCTTGGGATGTGTAGTCAAGATGACAAATTTTAAGACTGGAAAAGCTCTAAACAGGCTTCGTGATTATTCAAGTAGAATGATCCCAAGTAGTGACGTTTGGTAGAATAAAGTGCATGTGATGATTAAGTGAAGACTGGGACAGAATGATTTAAAAAAAGGAAAAAGATGGAAGAAGATGAGTAGACACTTGCAAAGAACACCATCAAACTATAAATCCATCCAGTGGGTTGTGTAACATTTATGTTTAGTCTAATTTAGACTTTGATAATTTAATCCTAGTTTTATATTTTAACAAAAATATAAATTAAAATTTTCATTAGTCTGTTTTATTGTTGTTGGGTTTTTTTGAGGTACCCCCTGTTGAGGGAGAGGAACAAGAAACAGCCATCAACATTTCTCAGTCCCTACAGAATAGCCTCACAATAACTTGAGAAAACTGAATTTGGGGTTAAATAACTTGTCACGCTGGTACAGTCTCCTTCCTCATTCCTTCAGATTCCCTGCCCAGAGAAAGACTTGTGTCTAGCATCTAAGTGAACACATACTATCGCCCTCTGTAAACCAGAAGGAATGGAACAGGCACTGGAAGGGTGATCTTACCTACAGTGTCCCTTCGTAGACGCCATCTCACAACCATCAAAATCTTGTCCACTAGCCTCCAAGGAACTGGCAAGGAGAGAAGGTGTAGGGGAAATTTATGGAAGTAGATGGCTTAACAGGCATCTTTCTTCACTTATCTTGGGCTACCTGTCTCTAACTTGGTTGTCCTGTCCCATTGTGAAGACTCATCTTTTTGTGAGAAAAGACAAAAGAAAGCACTTGTAACTACCTTCTTTGTAATGGAAAAGGAGGAAGAAAAAGCTTCACCTTAGTTGCTGTCTTTTATTAGTTAATACAACAAATCAGGGACTCTGCAGGTATATAGGGAAACTATTCTTCAGTCTGCTTTAAGAAAACTCAGGATCTGAAAATCTTAGCATGTAAGGCTGTCTTACCGGCATCTGCAGAAGTGCCATGGCCATTGCTAGACACTTAATGTGCATTATCTCATTTAATTATATTTTAAATATGCTTCCCTGGTAATTCTTAAGCTCAACAAAGAGTGAGAACTGCTGCTAGGAAATAGAGATTCACATTTAACCCTGTGGTAATTTTAAGAAGCAGGTACGTTGTTGCATATATACTTTGGTAGAGATTGTTAACCATCTAATAGGGAAGCTCAATTTCGCCAGTCAAATCTGAGAAGCCCTTAAGTACTGAGAATCAAAAGAGCAGAATGTCTGTAGACATTTTGGATTTGTTTAAAAAAAAAAAAAAGATAAGTGACTTATACCTGTGATAGGCTGAAAGTTTTTGACATTCTTTCCTGTTCTTCATGTGCCAGTACCATAAACAAAAAGTATCTCACATGTATCACTTTATTCTCCTCAACCACTGTGATTGCAGCTTTTTGCCTTCAGCCTTTTCCCTATCCAGTTATCTCCTGCATAGTTGCCTTGTGATCTTAAGGAACTGTTTTGATTGGGTCACTTCCTTGCTTAAAATTCCATTAATGGTTCATTGTTAATTCTAGAATAGAGTTGAAATTTAAAGACATGTAAGATACTCTATAACGGATTTTGTCTATTCGCCCTTCCACTGTAATCTCCCATTTATTTTTTTATTTTTATTTTATTTTATTTTTTATTTTTCTAAGACGGGGTTTCACCATGTTGGTCAGGTTGGTCTTGAACTCCCGACCTCAGGTGATCTGCTCACTTTGGCCTCCAAAGTGCTTGGATTACAGGCGTGAGCTACCACGCCCAGCCTAATCTCCCATTTTTTTACTGAACTGCTTCAGTGAGCATGGGTCTTTAGAAACCTTGATTTACAATTCTCCGGAGGCAGGAATACCTTGCCTTCCTCTCCTAGCTTACCACAATTACAACTCTATTTGAAGTCTTAGAACAAATCTGACTTCTGCCTTGAAGTCTTAATCTACCCTTTTTATATCCATGTGCCTACTCCTCCTCTGAAATCTTCTATGATTTTTCTTTTTATTCATTTAATATTCCACTAATTTTATTATTTTTTTATGGTTGCATGTGGTCTCTCTAGTTATAGCAGTGCATACCTAAATACATATACACCTGTGTAAATGTGTGTCGGGTGTATGCATTCACACACATACATATACCTCAAGGGCCATGTGTCGTCTTTAGCAATATTTAAGTATCGGAATTGTTTTGTTTGCCTCCTATATCATGGAATAAATGGTAAAGAGGGCTAAGTTATTGCTCTAAGTGCATTTCTCATTACATTAACGTTAGACATTATATAGAATGTATTTTGTTTTATTCACTATACAAAAGTGTATAAACTGACTTCTACATCAGCTTGAAAACCTGAGATAATGCTAAAATGTTTTAGTTATTTTAAATGTTTAAAGAGGGAAGTGTATAATGTTGCTAAACATGAAAAATGTTATCAAGTAGAATAAAGAATAGTTGAAGTTAACATCTGGGGGAAATTTAGCTGAAAACAAAAATACAAGTATTTTAAAACCTTTTCTTTACCGTTAAGTCTCTTGACTTTGAAGTCAAATTTATCTAAAGGAAAAACAGGAATTCTGGAGACCCATATAAAAGCAGACTATCATTTTCCTACTGAGTGTACTAAAATTAAAATACGTTTAATGACGTTTTCCTCAATGTACAAGTATTGAAGTAAATGTTTCTTTTGTATTATGTTGCAGATACACAGTTACTCTAGAAATGACCTTTTTCCTTATGCACTGTGAATAGCAAGTCTGCATCCTAAGTTTAAAATATTTGAGAATCCTCTATGGGACTCTTAGTAAATGTTTTAAATACTGTTGTTTTCAATAAATATATTATCTGGCTCTGGAATTTCCTATATAATATCAAAAAGAACTATGTCCCTGCAAATTGTAGGATGATAATATACCTTAATATAAAGGTATATTAATAACCTGATCTACAAAATAAATTTGAGAGGTTCAGCGATTCAGGTAAACATATTTTGTTACTGCCATTTTAATTACTAGATTTACTATACATAGTATTTTAAAATGATTTTAAAAGTATATCTATAGCATCAGTTTTCTCATCTAGTCTTTATACTAATTTATTGCCAATGACCCTAATTAAGTAATATTTATAAATTACACCTGAATAGCTTCTTACTCTTCATGAGTGGTGTCATCCACGTCTGCTGCTAGAAAGGGTTTAATAAATATTAAATAATTTTATAAAGCCTTAGAAATTCTAAAGCCCTATCACTTAACATTTACTGCCTAGCACCTAGGGTGTAAAATGAGAGGCTTAGAGTTGATCACAGGTCTCTTGGCTCTAAAATGCTTAGATTTCTTTTCTGTCTATAAGGCAGCTATTGCTGGAACTGGAATGGGACACTTCAGATATGTTTTCCTATTTTACTACACCATATTGCCAATCCAAATTAGGAACCTCAGAATCCTTCCTCACAAGTAGGTGATCTAAGAATCTGGTTCAGTATTATCCAATTTCCAGATAAATACAAATGGGAAAGTGATCTTGCCCCAAATAAGTGAAACTCTATTCTTTGGGAGAGGTTGCTTAGCTTCCTGGGCTTTCGCTTACTCAGTATGTAAATTTGGAATTATATGAAGGAATAATATATATCTAAAAAGCTGGGACCCATTACACCAGTGCTGATCTGTGCATGCAAGTTATAAGAACAAAAAAAAATGGCCAGGTGAGGTGGCTCACGCCTGTAATTCCAGCACTTGGGTAGGCCGACGTGAGCAGATCACTTGAGGTCAGTAGTTTAAGACTAGCCTGGCCCACATGGTGAAACCCCATCTCTACTAAAAATACAAAAATTAGCTGGGCATGGTGGCCCATGCCTGTAGGCCCAGCTACTTGGGAGGCTGAGGCAAGAGAATGGATTGAACCTGGGAGGCAAAGGTTGCCATTAGCCTAGACCGTGCAATCACACTCCAGCCTGGGCAACAGAGGGCCACTCCATCTCAAAATAAATAAATACAAAGCTAGGACTCTTATGGTCAACTTTTCAGTGGAAGTAATGGGGTATAATCATTAGGAGAGTCAGTAGTCAGGATTGCCTGGGTTTAGCTGTATGACCTTAATAAGGTCATAGCAGTTTGCTTATGTGTTAAAATAGAAAGTAACCTACACATAGGTTGTGAGGATTCAGTAAGATAAATGCACAAGTGCTTAAGAACACCTGACATTGCCGGGCACGGTGGCTCAACACCTGTAATCCCAGCACTTTGGGAAGCTGAAGTGGGCGGATCACCTGAAGTCGGGGGTTGGAAACCAGCCCGACCAACATGGAGAAACCCCGTCTCTACTAAAAATACAAAACTAGCTGTGTGGTGGCAAAACACCTGACATTTAGTAAGGGATCAAATATTCAAATAGGTTTCACATCAGTAATTTGGGGAATAATGGCTCAGTAGGTGGTAATGGTAGTTAACACATGGTACTGAGTATGCCCTAGGCACCATTCCTAAATACTTTTCATGTTGAATTTAATCCTTTTAACAATCCTATCAAGTGTTTTTTGTTGTTTTTGAGGTAGCTCTTGCATTATCAACCAAACTGAAGGGCAATGACACAATTATGCCTCAGTGCACCCTCTCCCTCCTGGACTCAAGCAATCCTCCTTCCTCAGCCTCCCAAGTAGCTAGGACTGTAGGCAAGCACCACTATGCCCAGCTTAAAAAAAAAAAATTGTTTTTTGTAGAGACAGGATCTCATATCTTTCCCAGGCTGGTCTCGAACTCCTGGTCTCAGGTGATCCTCCCAACTCAGCCTCCCAAAGCGCAGGAATTACAGGCGTGAGCCACCATGCTTGGCTAGCTATGAAGTAGTATTCTGATGAAGTAGTATTCTGACCTACATTTTACGAATAAGGATACAAGTGTAGTGAAATTAAGTATTTTGCCCATGTTCAGAGAGCTAGTAAGTGAAGGGACCAAAATACTGACTCAGGTGGTCTAGCTTGAGTCTACAGCATAAGTACTTCTACAGCTGTTACCAAACATCACTAAAGTGCTGGGGTTAAACTCACAACATCAAATATGCCAGTTAAGCAGTACTTGTGGGCAGTCAGAATCTTTAGATTTACATATTAAGCACTTTTAAGTTATTTCAAATAAGACTAAATTACTAACAAGTTTATTCATGAATGAAGCCAAGAAGAATTTATAAATGCATTTTAATACCTTGCTGATAAAATAGTAACATTCCATCTTTGCAATGTGATAAGGAATACAGGAAGATACTGGTAAAGGCTTTGATGTGCATATCTATCTAACCAGATCAGAACACACACGAACCACCTACTTTAGTGTTACACCATACCATCTTCTCAGAATAGCCAGCTTCAAGCTCTACTGGGTAGCTGAGTAAGTAGCGTCCAATGTTTAAAGACTGGAGAGCAGGGGAGAAAGATGAAAGGAGAAAGCAGCACACACTTCAAAGCCCACTTTTAAGCACACGACATTATGAATATTAAAAATAAAGGATGCAAACAAAAAAGGCAATTCAGCATTTTCAGAAAGAGCATTTGGGACTATTCAACGCATAAGGAGACTGTGTTTGGGACCATCCACTCTCTCCAGCTTCTCAAAGTGTTTCCTGGCATTGCGAATGTTGATCAGGGTGGCCGCGGAAGGGATCGACGGATCTGACATGACCACCATCACGTACGTGTTTGAGGTGAAGATGTCGATGAAAGCTGCGAAGTTGGAATTCCTAACTTCCATGCTCTGAAAGGAAGCGGCCAATTTACTGCAGCTCAGCTTGAACTGCTTGATGATGTTGCTGATCTTCTCAAACCGGTGGACGTCGCGCTGCTCTTTGCACTGGTAGTGGGAAATAACCAAGAACGTAGCTCTTTCGAACAGCAGAACTTCATCGGCCTCGATGATTTGGGCAAAATTCCTGAGGTTCATCTCCAGCTGCTGAACGTTGGGAATCAGCTGGTAGACGATGCTGGACCAGGCTTTGTAGAGCGTCTCATCCCAGATGGACGTTCGGAAGCAAGCACACTCCAGCGGGCGAGACAGACGCCTCAGGTCTTCCTCTCGCTCTTTAAAAATCAGGTCACGCTGATCCTCCTGAACCAGATCCATTTTGTGAACCAGGCAGAAGATTTTGGCGTCAGGAGAGTTCTGGAGGATGGCCTCCAGACACGACTGGTAATAATGCATATCCTTTTCCAGTTCACGGCTCTCCACGTCAAACACGTAAATCAAAACCTCTACGTTACGGAAGATGTTGTCTCGCTGGCTGGTGAAGTAATTTTCCATGAAGGTGTCCTGACCGCCACAGTCCCACAGGTTCAGCACCAGGTTCCCCAGGAATCGGACGTGGGAGTGCTCCACGTCAATGGTGGCCCCCAGGCGCCGGGTGTCGCGAGCAATATAATTGGCGAAGATAATAGACCTCATGCTGGTCTTCCCCGACCCGCTCTTCCCCATCAGAAGCACCTTTTTCTTCATGGCTGTATTTGGCATCACCCGCCGGGGCCGCCGCGGACTGGGCCTGAGGGCGCGGCCTACACGCAGCGCCGAGGGAGGGATAGGGAGCTGTCGGGAGCTCGCAGGTCGGGCCTCGCTCCGCCGCGAAGCTAGGCAGGCAGCAGAGCCGAGAGCGCGAGCTAGGAGCTGGAGAGGCTGCGGCGGAGCTGGCTCTTTCTCAAAAGGGAGCGCCTGCGGCGTTCGGCAGCAACGGCTCCGGAGATGCACTCGCCTTCCGGAGAGAGGAGCCGCTGCGTCCCCGCCACCGCCCACTTCCGGCGGCGATCTCGCGATAGCTCCAGCGCTCCACAGTCCCTGCCGGAGGAGGTTTGAAAAGCTGCTACTTTAATGAAACCCAACTGGGCAGCGCGAGCCCTAAGATGGAAGGGAAGCCCAAGGACTCCGGTGTTTTGTTCTGTTGCAGCTGGGCTTACGGTCGCTAGGGTTACGTGTATGGTTGGCCGGGGGAAATGCTGCCCTCTCGTGGCCAAAAAAAGCCTCAACCACCACCACCACCACCACCGCAACTGGCTTTAGGAGCGAGGTGTGCTGGGCGGATTTCTGCAGCAGCAGCCGGCAGATGAAGTGGAGGGAAAGCCCAGCTTCCCAGTCCTCTTAGGCCTCCCCGGGTTCCCTGTCCCAGTGAGTACAAGGGCAGGGCGGATGGAGACTGTACAGGTGCGGAAAGTGAGACTTAGACAAGTTAAGCGATTGCCCGCTGCTGCGCAGCTAGATGACAGCAAGTCCCTCCTGGGAGACATCCTGGCTTCCAGTTGGTGCTTTAAATAACTTGCCCACATCTGCTTTCCCCGTAATCTCAGACTTTAGAATTTATAATTAGAATTCCAAAGCTCGAGGAAACGATCATATGGAATCCCATGCATTAGTTCCATCCTTACAGTAACCCTGTGAATTAATAACCCTATTTTCAGCTGAGGGAATCAAAGGTTAGAGAGGTTAAGTCACTTGACCAAATTACACAGATACTAAATGATGAAATGGAATTTGGTTTCAGACTGACCGCAGTCCATTTGCCTAACAATAGGCCACACTGTGCCCCTCTAAAGCGTAATATGATTCTGCTCTTGATCTTCGAGTAGATAAGTGAATCAGTGTCATCCAGTATCATTCATTCAGAATGAATGAAAGTCAGGATACTGAAGCTTCTATATCTACCTTAAAGCCCTCCTTCCTTTCTTCCTTCCTTCCTTCCCTTCCTTCCTTCCTTCCTCCCTCCCTCTCTCTCTCTCCCTCCCTCTCTTTCCCTCCCTCTCTCCCTGCCTTCTTTCCTTCCTTCCTTTGATAGAGTTTCACTCTTGTTGCCTAGCCTGGAGTGCAATGGCATGATCTCAACTCACTGCAATCTCTGCTTCCCCGGTTGAAGCAATTCTCCTGTCTCAGCCTCCCAAGTAGCTGGGATTACAGATGCCTACCATGCTTGGTTAATTTTGTATTTTTTAGTAGAGACGAGATTTCACCCTGTTGGCCAGGCTGGTCTCGAACCCCTGACCTCAGGTAACCCACCCGCCTTGGCTTCCCAAAGCACTGAGATTACAGGTGTGAGCCACCATGCCCAGCCTTCTTTTTTTTTTTTTTTTTTTTTTTTTAATTTTTAAATGTATTTTTAGAGACAATGTCTTTCTCTGTCAGCCGGGCTGAAGTGCAGTGGTAAGATCATAGCTCACTGCCCGCCTGCTATGGTTCACCACCTCCTCGGTTCCAGGAATCATCACATGCCAGCCTCCCAGGTAGCTAGAACTATAGGCATGTGTCACTATGCCTAATTTTTTTTTTTTTTTGAGATAGAGTTGTTGCACAGGCTGGAGTGCAATGGTGCGATGTTGGCTCACCACAACCTCGCCTCCTGGATTCAAGCAATTCTCTTGCCTTAGCCTCCTGAGTAGCTGGGATTGCAGGCATGCCCCACCATGTCCCACTAATTTTGTAATTTTAGAAGAGATGGGTTTTCTTCATGTTGGTCAGGCTGGTCTTGAACTCCTGACCTCAGGTGAGCTGCCCTCCTCAGCCTCCCAAAGTGCTGGGATTACAGGCTTGAGTCACTGCCCCTGGCCTAATTTTTAAATTTTTTTTGGTAAATCTTTCTTACTTTCTATTTCTGTCTTTTTGTTCTACTTTCCAGGAGATTTTTCTTGTCTTAATTTTCCAACTCTTTGGCATTTTAAATTTTAATCATATTTTAAATTTCTATAGGCTGTTCTAATTGTTCTTTTTAAAAACATAAAATTATTTTATTGGAGTAAATATCTTCTTTTATCTCCCTGATGATAGTAGTAGCATTAAAAAAAGTTTTGTCCTCTGTTTAGTCTTGGTTTCTTCCGGATTTCTTTTGTTTGTATGTTCTTTTGTGTTGATCATTTTCATGTTAGAAACTTTCCTCAGTTGTTCAGTGATTGTTGGTCATCTGCTCCTATTTAAAGTTGTTTAAAACCTATGGGTAGCAATGAAGACTGTCAGGTTCATTGAAATGACTGGGCCATTTATTTGAAGAGACTCTTGCTGCCTGCCACCTTCAGACCTGTTGTCTTTGGCTGGTTAGATTCTCCCAGGATTCTTCTACTGGGTTTGGGTGAGTATAAGCCTGATAAATAGCATTCTGGTTACTAAGTGTGAGAAGTAAGCTAGGTTGCTTACTTTCAATTTATAGGCCAACTTAATCCTGTTTACAATAAGGTACCTCAGTCCTCAGTGTCTCTGGTGTTCCCCTAGTCCAGAGACCCCCTGCCTTAGTCTTTGCAGGGAATAAAAACTGCTAATCTTCTTAGATCAGAGACAGGCAACTGCCCAGCTATGTGAAATTGCAAGGGGATCCGTAAGTCTAATTGCATCTTAAACAGCTCTTCAAATAATTTCTCCTTTTATAGTGCAATCTCTGACGCTGCTGATTCTTGAATCATTTGGAGGTTCTGTGGTAAAAATGTTGCTTCTTGGCTTTCTCTACTACTGGCTAAGGATTTAGCTTTCTTGAGTCAGCTAAAGTCAGTCACCATTCTTGCTTTTGCATTGCTGCTTCCAAAAATTTGATTTTATGATCTCTTACTCCCCCCTGCCATTTCTTTTTTTGAGATGGAGTTTTGCTCTTGTTGTCCAGGCTGGGGTGCAATGGCTCACTTTCTGCTTACCACAACTTCCGCTTCCTCTTCCCCAGTTCAAGCAATTCTCCTGACTCAGGCTCCTGAGTAGCTGGGATTACAAGCATGTGCCACTACACCTGGCTAATTTTGTATTTTAGTAGAGATGGGGTTTCTCCATGTTGATCAGGTTGGTCTCAAACTCCCGACCTCAGGTGATCCGCCCACGTCGGCCTCACAAAGTGCTGAGATTATAGGCGGGAGCCACCGCACCTGGCCACTGACTTCTCTTCCGTTCTTGCCATCTCATCCCATTTCTCTCATTTTTGTGAGATTCTGGAGAAAGATAAATGCGTGTGTTCAATCTGTCAGCTTATTTGGAAATAGAGAAATTTTAATCTAAAACACTCAAAATGGAATAATAATAATTTGATAGTAATACTGAAAGGGAATTGAAAAGTGTTTTTGTTTATAATTTTTGTGGGTACATAGTAGGTATATATATTTATGAGATACATGAGATACTTTAATACTGGCATGCAGTGCATAATAATCACATAATGCTAAATGGGGTATTCATCCTCTCAAGCATTTATCCTTCATGTTGCAAACAATCCAATTATACTCTTTTTTCTCCGCCAGGCTGGAGTGTAGTGGCGCGATCTCAACTCATGGCCAGGCTGGAGGGTAGTGGCGCGATCTCAATTCACTGTAGCCTCTGCCTCCTGAATTCAAGCGATTCCCCTCCCTCAGCCTTCCAAGTAGCTGGGATTACAGGTGCCCACCACCATGCCTGGCTAATTTTTGTATTTTAGTAGAGACAGAGTTTCACCATGTTGGCCAGGCTGGTCTGGAACTCCTGACCTCAGGTGATCCACCCACCTCTGCCTCCCAAAGATCTGGGATTATAGGCGTGAGCTACCACATCAGGCTCAATCATACTCTTTTAGTTATTTTTGAATTTACAATGAAATTATTATTGACTGTAATTACCCTGTTGTGGTATCAGATACTAGGTTTTTTTTGTTTGTTTTTTGTTTTTGAAACAGGGTCCTACTCTGTGGCCAAGGCTGGAGTGTAGTGTGGTGATCACTGCTCACTGCAGCTTCCACCCTCTGGGCTCAAGCAGTCCTCCCACATCCGTGCCCCTGAGCAACTAGGACTCCTGTTACGCACCACTATGCCTGGCTAATGTTTGTAGAGACAGAATCCCAGTATGTTGCCCAGATTGGTCTTGAATTCCTGAGCTCAAGCAATCTGCCTCTCTTGGCCTCCCAAAGTGCTGGGATTACAGGTGTGAGCCCACATGTCTGGCCCCTACTAGGTCTTATTTATGCTTTGTAATTACTTTTTGTACCCATTAACCATCCCCACATCTCCCCTAAGCCTCCTATTATCCTTCTCAGCCTCTGGTAACCATTCTTCTACTTTCTGTGTCCATGAGTTCAATGGTTTTAATTTTTAGCTCCCACAAATAAGTGAGAACATGCAAAGGTTATCTTTCTGTGCCTGGCTTATTTCACTTAATTAACATAATGACCTCCTGTTCCATCCATGTTGTTGCAAATGACAGGATCTCATTCTTTTTAATGGCTGAATTGCATATATTTACCACATTTTCTTTTTTTTCAGGGACAGGGTTTTGCTCTGTTGCTCAGGCTGGAGTGTAGTGGTGCAGTCTTGGTTCACTGCAACCTCTGCCTCTCAGGCTCAAGTGATCCTCCCACCTCAGCTTCCTGAGTAGCTGGGACTACAGGTGCACACCACCATGCCTAATTTTTGAATTTTTTTGTAGAGACAGGGTTTTGCTATATTTCCCAGGCTGGTCTCAAACTCCGGGGCTCAAGTGATCCTCCCACGTTGGCCTCACCAAGTGCTGGTATTTTAGGCATCAGCCACTGCTGGCCACAGTGGCCACCTGGCCACATTTTCTTTATCCGTTTATCTGTTGATGGACACATAGGTTGCTCCCAAATCTTGACTATTGTGAACAGAGCTGCAGCAAGCATAGGGGTGCAGGTATCTCTTCAATATACCGATTCCCTTTCTTTTGGGTATACACACAGCAGTGGGATTGCTGAATCGTATGATAGCTCTATTTTTAGTTTTTTGAGGAACTTCCAAACTGTTCCCATAGTGGTTGTACTAATTTACATTCCCGCCAACAGTGTACAGGGGTTCCCTTTCCCCACATCCTCGTCAGCATTTGTTATTGCCTATCATTTGGATAAAAGCCATTTTAACTGGGGTGACATGATATCTCATTGTTGTTTTGACTTGCATTTCTCTGATAATCAATCAATGATTTTGAGCACCGTTTTATATGCCTGTTTGCCATTTGTATGTCTTCTTTTGAGAAATGTCTATTCAGATCTTTTGCCCATTAAAAAATTTAGATTATTAGATTTTTTTTCCCCATAGAGTTGTTTGAGCTTCTTATATATTCTAATTAATTTTTTATCAGATGGGTAGTTTGCAAATAGCATATCCCATTCGGTGGGTTGTCTCTTTGATTTGTGGATTGTTTATATTGCTGTGCAGAAGCTTTTAAACTTGATGTATGCCGTGTGTCCATTTTTGCTTTGGTTGCTTGTGCTTGTGGGGTATTACTCAAGAAGTTTTTGTCCAGACCAATGTTCTGGAGAGTTTTCCCAGTGTTTTCTTGTAATAGTTTCATGGTTTCAGGTCTTAGATTTAAGTCTTCTATCCATTGTGATTTGATTTTTGTATAGAGTAAGAGACAGGGGTCTAGTTTCCTTCTTCTGCATATGGATATTCAGTTTTTCTGGCACTATTTATTGAAGAGACTGTTTTTTCCCGGTGCATGTTCTTGGCACCTGTGCTGAAAATGAGTTAACTATAGATGAATGGATTTGTTTCTGCATTTTCTTTTCTGTTCCATTGGTCTATGCGTCTGTGTTTATGCCAGTACCGTGCTGTTATGGTTGCTATAACTCTGTAGTATAATTGGAGTTCAGGTAATGTGATTCCTCCAATTTCGTTCTTTTTCTCAGGATACCTTTGGCTATTCTGGATCTTTTTTGGTTCCATGTACATTTTAGGATTGTTTTTTATATTTCTGTGCAGAATGTTATTGGTACTTTCATAAGGATTTCATTGACTCTGTAGATTGCTTTGAGTAGCATGGACATTTTAACAAAATTGATTTTTCCAATTTATGTACATAGAATATTTTTCCATTTTTTGTGTCCTCTTCAATTTATTTCATCAGTGTTTTACAGTTTTCATTGTAGAGATCTTTCACATCCCTGGTTAAATTAATTTGTAGGTATTTAATTTTATTTGGGATTATCACAATTGTTATTACTCTTTATATTTTTTTTCTCAGATTGCTCGCTGTTGGCATGTAGAAGTGCTCCTGATTTTTGTATGTTGATTTTGTATCCTGCAATGTTACTGAATTTGTTGATCAATTCTAATAGTTTTTTGGTGGAGCCTTTAGGTTTTTCCAAATATAAAATCATATTATCTGCAAACAAGGATAATTTGACTTCTTTTTTCCAGTTTGGATGTCCTTTATTCTGAAAGGGAATTTTTGCAAGAGTTTTTTTTTTTTTAATGCTTTATTGAGGTATAATTTTAATTCTGTAAAATTCATTTATTGTATGTAAGTATATAGTTCTGTCACTGCCACTCAATTTTAGAGTATTTCCACCATCCCCAAAAGTTCCCTTGTCCCTGTTTGCATTTGAGCTCTGCTCCTACCCTGAGACCCAGGCAACTGCTTGTCCACTTTCTATCTGTATAGATTTGCCTTCTCGAGAAACTTCATATAAGTGGAATCGTGCAATATATAGTTTTAGGACCTCTTTCTTTCTTTCTCTTTTCTCTTTTATTCTTTTTTTTTGGAGACAGAATCTCACTCTGTTGCCCAGGCTGGAGTGCAGTGACACCATCTTGGCTCACTGCAACCTCTGCCTCCACAGTTCAAGTGATTCTCCTGCCTCAGCCTCTCAAGTAGCTAGGATTACAGGTGTGTGCCACTATGCTTGGCTAATTTTTTGTGTTTTTAGTAGAGCTGGGGTTTTGTCACGTTGGCCAGGCTGGTCTTGAACTCCTGGCCTCAAGTGATCCACCCATGCCGGCCTCCCAGAGCCACTGTACTCAGCCCTTTTTCTTTTTAAAAACATTTTCTGCCTGGTATGGTGGCTCACGCCTATAATCCCAGCACTTTGGAAAGCCTAGGTGGGCAGATCACCTGAGGTTGGGAGTTCGAGGCCAGCCTGATCAACATGGAGAAACCTCATCTCTACTAAAAATACAAAAAGTAGCCAGGTTTGGTGGGGCATGCCTGTAATCCCAGCTACTCAGGAGGCTGAGGCAGGAGAATTGCTTGAATCTGGGAGGCGGAGGTTCTGGTGAGCCACGATCATGGCATTGCACTCCAGCCTGGGTGACAAGAGCAAAACTCCATCTCAAAAGAAAAAAAAATTTTTTTCCCCAACATCTTTAATTAAATTTCATTCATGCTAAATGAGTTGTGTTAGGTGCTCGACCTCTCCAAATGCTCATGTCTTAGGAGGGTATCACTATTTGAAATCCTAAACCATTCATTTGCTATTTTTTTTAATTTTTTTTTGAGACGGAGTTTCGCTCTTGTTACCCAGGCTAGAATGCAATGGCACGATCTCGGCTCACCACAACCTCCGCCTCCTGGGTTCAAGCAATTCTCCTGCCTCAGCCTCCCGAGTAGCTGGGATTACAGGCACGCACCACCATGCTCAGCTAATTTTTGTATTTTTAGTAGAGACGGGGTTTCACCTTGTTGACCAGGATGGTCTCGATCTCTTGAGCTTATGATCCGCCCGCCTCCCAGAGTGCTGGGATTATAGACGTGAGCCACCGCACCCGGCCTCATTTGCCATTTATTTATTATTTATTTATTATTTTTGAAAAAGACGGGGTTTCACCATGTTGGTCAGGCTGGTCTTGAACTCCCGACCTCAGGTGATCCTCCCGCCTTGGCCTCCAAAGTGCTTGGATTACAGGCATGAGCCACCATGCCCGGCCTCATTTGCTATTTCTTAACAAAAATTTTTGAAAAGCATATAAACTCTACCCTTATCTTTTGGCTTACAATGGTTAAGAACAAAAACAATTCATTTAACATCTTATAAATCATTCCAATTATATATAAAAGCACCTACAATTTTTTTTTTAAATAAAAGATTCACAGTGTACTGCACTTTGGAACATACAACATTTAAAAAGTGAATTCCAAGACCTGTATCTCTCTCAAAGACAAAACATGATGGAGCCAACCAACTGCTCTTCTCATCTAGGTTCTTAAAATGTAGCATTCAACAGAAGTAAATTATTGCGGCTGGGCATGGTGGCTCACGCCTGTAATCCCAGCACTTTGGGAGGCCGAGGTGGGCGGATCACGGGGTCAGGAGTTCAAGGCCAGCCTGACCAATATGGTGAAACCTCGCCTGTACTGAAAATACAAAAATTAGCCAGGCGTGGTGGTGCATGCCTGTAGTCCCAGCTACTTGGGAGGCTGAGGCAGGAGAATGCATGAACCCAGGAGGCGGAGGTTGCAGTGAGCTAAGATTGTGGCACTGCACTCCAACCTGGGTGACAGAGCGAGACTCCACCTCAAAAAATAAATAAATAAATAAATAATTGCATATCCAGCATATTTCTTTATCACTTGATTTCTTCAAACCATACTAAAATTTCTCAAAGGAGAAATCCAGTTCTCTAAGCATGGCCTTTCTCTTTATTTTTTTATTTTTATTTTTATAATTCAGTCCTCTTAGAGACTGCCAAAAATTGCCAGTGCCGACTATATTTCGAGTCATCACAGTGGGGTATTGGGAGAAGTTTTCAATGAGCAATAATCGCGCTTCAGATGAAGCTCATTGGCTACGATACTGCCACTGCACAAAGCTAGCATGGCCTTTCTCAAGGTGGCCTGAACACTGAGAAACTAATACCCAGGTTGGAGGGACTAAGTACAGTAGATGTACATTAAACAGGTACATCCAACTTAAACATTTTCTGCATAGCTAAATCACATCATACACATAAACTTTAACTCACATCTTTTAACATTTTTTTTAACCTTGAACTTTGAGGAGAGCTAAAAGCCTAAAGTTATCATAATCACATCCCCTTATTTTGTTCCACAGTGCATTAAATAAAACAGCGTAACAGCAATAACGTTTAACCATAGATGGTTTTTCAATATTAAAACCACATTGTATTCTTGGGATAAGCCCTTCTTGGTCATGGTGTTTAATCCTTTTTATATGTTGCTGGTTTCAGTTTGCTAATATTTTCTTTTCTTTTCTTTTCTTTTTCTTATGAGGCAGGGTCTCACTCTGTCACCCAGGCTGGAGTGCAGTGGTGTGATCTCACCACTTTAAACAATGTTCTATAAAGAATAGCTTTTCAGATGGTATACAGCAATAAGTTTGGGGTAAGGCCACAGATTAAAAATTGTGCAGCACCACTGAGTATTAATTTTACTACAAAAACTTTAGGGAAAATATTAAACAAAAATGTCCATATTAAGAAGCAAATGAGGCCGGGCGTCGTGGCTCATGCCTGTAATCCAAGCACTTTGGAGGCCAAGGTGGGTGGATCACCCGAGGTCGGGATTTCAAGACCAGCCTGACCAACATGGTGAAACCTCATCTTAAAAAAAAAAAAAAAAAGAAGCAAATGAAAACTTTAAGAAAAAGTACTGTTTGTAGTAGTCTCAAAGATATTCAACTTACCCATTTTATTTTTATTTTTTTTAAAGGCTGTGCCTCACCCTGCTGCTCTCTCACATATGCAGGGCTGGCCGCGCATACGCAGCCATTTATTCTTATTCTTTGCCCTTTTCTTGGATGGAAAAGTTTGAGACCATCGTGAGTCTGGATCCCAGATCTAGTACTCATTAGCTGTGTGATCTTGAGGGATTTTACCTCCCAGCTTCAGTGTTCTGATTTGTAATATGGGCATGATAGACTTATGTCAGTTGTAAGAAATAGATGAGAGAACTTACAGAAAAGTGCCCAGAAAGGTTTGCTGTAACTTGACAGCAAGTTATAGTAAATAGTTCCTAGGGGAAGAAATTTTGAAACCAGGGTTACGGAGGTTTAGATAGTTTATTAGTTTTCACACTGCTGATAAAGACATACTTGAGACTTGGAAGAAAAAGAGGTTTAATTGGACTTATAGTTCCACATAGCTGGGGAAGCCTCAGAATCATGGTGGGAGGTGAAAGGCACTTCTTACATGGCTGTGGCAAGAGAAAAAAATGAGGAAGAAACAAAAGCAGAAAACCCTGATAAAACCATCAGATCTCGTGAGACTTACTACCACGAGAACAGTGTGGGGCAAACTTCCCCCATGACTCAAATTATCTCCCACCGGGTCCCTCCTGCAACATGTGGGAATTATGGGAGTACCATTCAAGAAGAGATCTGGGTGGGGACACAGAGCGAAACCATACCATTTCACCCCTGGACCCTCTAAATGTCATGTCCTCACATTTCACAACCCATCATGCCTTCCCAGCAGTCCCTCAAAGTCTTAACTCATTACAGCATTAACCCCCTAAAAAAGTCCAAAATCTCTTCTGAGACAAGGCAAGTCCCTTCCGTCTATGAGCCTGTAAAATCAAAAGCAAGCTAGTTACTTCCTAGATACAATGGGGGTATAGGTATTGGGTAAATACGGCCATTCCGAATGGGTGAACTTGGCCAAAACAAGGGGGTTGCAGGCTCCATGCAAGTCTGAAATCCAGCAGGGAAGTCAAATCTTAAAGCTCCAAAACGATCTCCTTTGACTCCATGTCTCACATCCAGGTCATGCTGAAGCAAGAGGTGGGTTTCCATGGCCTTGGACAGCTCTGTCCCTGTGGCTTTGCAGTGTACAGCCTCCTTCCCAGATGCTTTCACGGGCTGGCGTTGAGTGTCTGCAGCTTTTCCGGGCAGCTAGTGCAAGCTGTCCGTGGATCTACCATTTTGGGGTCTGGAGGATGGTGGCCCTTTTCTCACAGCTCCACTAGTCAGTGCCCCAGTAAGGGCTCCGTGTGGGAACTTCAACTCCACATTTCCCTCTGAGCTGCCCTAGCAGAGGTTTTCCATGAGAGTCCCACCCCTGCAGCACACTTCTGACTGGGCATCCAGGTGTTTCCATACATCCTCTGAAATCTAGGCGGAGATTCCCAAACCACCATTCTTCTGTGCACTCGTAGGCTGAACACCATGTGGAAGCTGCCAAGGCTTGGGGCTTGCATCCTCTGAAGCCATGGCCCAAGGTCTGTGCTAGCTTCTTTCAGCCATGGCTGGCGTGGCTGGGATGCGGGGCACCAAGTCCCTAGGCTTCACACAGCACAGGGACCCTAGTCCCAGCCCTGAAATCATTTTCTCGTAGCCTGTGGGCCTGTGATGGGAGGGCCTGCTGTGAAGATCTCTGACATACCCAGGGGACACTTTCCCCATTGTCTTGGGGATTAACATTTGGCTCCTTGTCACTCATGCAAATTTCTGCAGCCAGCTTGAATTTCTCCTCAGAAAATAGGTTTTTCTTTTCTGTTGCATTGTCAGGATGCAAATACTCTGAACTTTTATGCTCTGCTTCCCTTATAAAACTGAATGCCTTTAGCAGCAAGCAGGTCACCTCTTGAATGCTTTGCTGCTTAGAAATTTCTTCTGCCAGATACCCTAAATCATCTCCCTCAAGTTCAAAGTTCCGCAAATCTCTAGGGTAGGGGCAAAATGCCACCAGTCTCTTTGCTAAAACATAACAAGAGTCACCTTTGCTCCAGTTCCCAACAAGTTCGTCATCTCTATCTGAGGTCACCTCAGCCTGGACTTTATTGTCCATATCACTATCAGCATTTTGGGCAAAGCCATTAAACAAGTCTCTAGGAAGTTCCAAACTTTCCCACATTTTCCTGTCTTCTTTGGAGCCCTTCAAACTGTTCCAACCTCTGCCAATTACCCAGTTTCAAAGTTGCTTCCACATTTTTGGGTATCTTTTTAGCAGTGCCCCACTTTACTGTTACCAATTTACTGTATTAGTCCATTTTCATGCTGCTGACAAAGACATATCTGGGACTGGGAAGAAAAAGAAGTTTAATTGGACTTACAGTTCCACGTGGCTGGGAAGGCCTCAGAATCATGGCAGGAGGCAAAAGGCTCTTCTTACATGGTGGGTGTAAGAGAAAAACATGAAGATGAAACCATCGGATCTCATGATACTTATTCACTACATGAATAAGAACAGTGTGGGGGAAACTGCCCCCATGATTCAAATGATCTACCATCAGATTCTTCCCTAACACATGGGAATTATGGGAATACAATTCAAGATGAGATTTGGATGGGGACACAGAGCCAAACCATATCAGATGGGTCAGGGTACGGTTGGTTGGATGTAACGAAAGATAAAGAGTAAGTGTAACTAGGTGAGGGGAAGTTGTTCCTATGTCTAGCATTGGATCATTGTTGAGGCTATTTTATCCACACCATCTTCATCTTTCAAGATCTCTACCCTCTATTGAGGGCTTGGATGGGGGAAGTGGGGAGTACCACCATTGTTGACAAGGTGGCCACCCACAAGGGCAGTTGGAATGTCAGGGGGCATGAACAGGCATTCTTCTGCTGAGAGATTTATGGATAATGTTTAGGCAGCCATCAAGAGAAGGCTGGTGTCCAGCACTGTATTTCCTCTGCAAGGGCTGTGTGATGTTCTATGTCAGTGGCGAAGGATGGCGTGCAGACTTTGCTTTGACTTCCAATAGCTCCCACCTCTGTCTTGTTCAGCCAGGTTTCCCTCCTTCCCTTTAGAGTTCTGACTTTCTACTGGGAAGGCAAAGAACAGCTTCCCAGCCCACTGTTCTTAAGAATGATCAATAAGTTTTGCTCCAGTCTTAATCTACCTTGTTGACTTTCTAGAGCTGGGGTTGGAACACTCTCTGTAAAAAGTGAATATTTTAGCTTTTGTGGGCCGAGAGGCATAATCAGAAATGTTTATACAAATTTGTTGAAAAAATTCAAAACTTTATTTACAGACACTGAAATTTGAATTTTAGGTAAGTTTCATTGTCATGTAATATTATTATTTTAATTTTTTCAACCATTAAAAAATGTAAAGACCATTCTTAGCTCACTGACCAGAGAGTCAGGTGACCAATTACAGACAATAGTTTGGTAACCTCTATTCTAGAGCCTAATATTGAAGAAAAAAACCCAAAAACGAACAAAAACCCCTCTGAATATTAAGTGTCTTGCAGTCCAAGATGCCTCTGACTGACTCATTCACTAAAATGAATGGAAAGAGGAAGCATGGGAAAGAAAAACAAGCATAAAGATTGTCACTACTTTAAGCTCCCATTTCACATAAGCAGAAAGTCAAAATGTTTAAGTCCAAACAACTGGCCAGAGCGGGGCGGTGTCTTTTGAACGTGCTTCATGACCAGAATCACCTGGCTTCTTGTTGAAGCTAGATTCCCGGAGTAGAAGTTTTGATACAGGGGAGACTTCTGGGTGGGGGTGTGTGGTGACTCTCGGGACCAGGTAAGCTGAAGAAACACTATTCCAGAGGGTGTAAAGGAACCTCAAAGCTGTGATTCTTGAAGTGTGGTCGCTGGCCCAGCAGCACCAGCACTGCTTGAGAGCTTGTAAGGAATGCAAGTCCTTGGCCTACCCTAGAAACAAGGAATCAGAAACTGTGGGGGTGGGCTCTGGCAATCTGCTTTTCATCAAGCCAGGTGGTCCTGATGCTCACTAGAAGTTGAGAACCTCTGTTTCGAGGCATCATTACCAGCACCTGGAGAAGTGATTGAGCACCCACCTGAGCAGCGAGGGCCTGGGCGCTCTTAAACCACTGTGTTCTCAAGAGCGCAGGTCTGTGGGTGAGAGCAATTCTAGCAGACATCTGACGCCAAAGGCCTCGGTTTCCACAGGAAGATCTGGAAACCCTATTCAAGGCAAGACTTTTGGAAGTTAAGGGCTGCATTCTCCTAAGAGGGGGCACCATGGATCCTAGAGATAGCAAATGCCACCCAAGGTGATGGTGAGGGAGTTTTCAGCTTTTCTGCACGTGTGACCATTTACTGCACCAGGAGCTTTCTAGTAACTTCCACCTTTTTCAGGTTTCTCCAAGGTCCACTGGGGAGCCCCTGTTCTGGGCCTGCCAGTGTGGCCCTGGGAGCTTCCTGGCCTCACAGGCGGCTCTTGTGATGTAATTGCCACCTGAGGTGCGCCCCTCCTGGTCTTGGTGACATTACAGAGGCTACCCAGTCCCAGACCCCGTGGCTTCCTGGGGCCCAGTCAGCGCTTGAGGTGCGTGAGTCTGGGCTGCGGAGGCCGGGGCCGTGGCGTGCAGGGGGAGGTCGCCCAGGTTCGCGCGCCGTGTAAGCTCCCTGCTGCTCCCTCGTGCTAGGCCAGCTCCAGGAAGGGAACAGACAACAGGACGTTGTTGCAAAAGGGCCACTTAAATTTTCTTTCGAGTAAACAACACCTGCCAAGGCCCTCGAGCCTGGGCGGGCCCCAAGCCAGGTAGTTGGGGTACAGGAGTCGGCGGCGGCTGGGGATGCTCTGAAGGGACATCGGGGCCTCAGGATGGCCCCTGTGAAGACGAAGTGCATCTGCGAACTCTGCTCCTGCGGGTAAGGTGGCCGCGCCCACCGCGAGGCTGGGGGGGCCTGGGTTTTCAGACTCCCGAGGAAGGGAGGCCTTCCCCGGCTGCTGCTTCATCAGCCGGCATCACGGTGGGTTCGTCCACTTGCCACGTTTTTGAGGCCGCAATGTTGTCAATCAACTAGCGTTGTGCCCGCCGACGCAACCTCTGTTCTGGCGAATGTGGCTGTTTTCGGGCCTTCTGTGCGGCGTCACTTCAGAGCTGCAGGAGGGTTGAAAACGGGCACAGCCTCGTAGTCTGTACTCCCTCCCCTGCAGCCCAGAAAGCGTCAGCCCCGCAGGGGGACCCCGGCCCCGTGGGATCAGGCTTGCTCCTTTTGTTTACTTCTTTTGGGAAGGTGATAGGCTGGGAGGAGAATTCCTGTCGTGTAACTGAATTTCTCATTCCGAGGGCTTGTCAGAGAAGTATAAGGTATTAGTAAAACTTGTTTCCACATTGTGTAGAGTTGAACAAGAATAATGAAAGCGTTCCTTTCACACTCGCCTGGCCAAGTCTCTCTCCTCACCTTTAAGGACCATGCCTGGGAGAAGCGTGGTAAAGGTGGTCCCAGGGGGAAATCAGGGGCTTTAGTCAGAGTCCCACGGGCTGACTGGTCTGCCGTCTCTCACATGATCTCTTAGACGCTCCTTCTACCTTCTTCCCAGGACAGCTGCATTTCTACTCTGCTGGGGAAGGGAGAGGGCACAAGAGGAGCAACAGATAAGAGAGCCTGGGCTCAGCTCTCCTGGGCTGTCATCAACTGTGGGATCTTGGATTGGTAACTAAATTCCAGGTCATAGTGGCCTCATCTGTACCAACAATACTTACCTCATAGGACTATTGTAAGAGTTAAATAAGATCATCTATGTGAGTCCTGGTACATGGATTGTGCTTAAAATGTTACTGGCCTGAAATGGGAAATAAGGGCAAATATGACACATGCATATAAAAATGGTATCAGTAGTGTGGAGAATTAAAGGGCACTCTAAAAACTGGATCAGCAATCTTCTCTATCTAACGGTTCCCAACTCTGGCTGCTCATTAAATCACACTGGGAGTTTGAAAACTCAGTTGCTCAGGCCATTGAATTGATAATCTCAGGGTGGGCCCCGCTAACTGTCTTCAGGTGATTCTGACCATTTGCTAGGACTGGGACTCACTCAACTAGATCATGTACAGATGTGGGTCTTGCTTTTAAGCTTTGTTAAGTGGGGCCAGAATATTGTGTAGTCTAGAACAACTCATTACCGAGCAAAACATTTTTTTCTAAGGCCTTCTTTTTTCTTTTTGGAGACGGAGTCTTGCTCTTTTCCCCAGACTGGAGTGCAGTGGTGTGATCTTGGCTCACTGCAACCTCTGCCTCCCGGGTTCAAGCTATTCTCCTGCCTCAGCCTCCCAAGTACTGGTATTATAGGTGCTCACCACCATACCTGGCTAATTTTTGTGTTTTTAGTAGAGATGGGGGTTCACCACACTGGCCAGGTTGGTCTCGAACTCCTGACCTCAGGTGATCTGCCCACCTCGACCTCCCAAAGTGCTGAGATTACAGGCATGAGCCACTGTACCACACTGAATCTTTTCTAAAGTCTGGGTCCCTCCTCCATTGTAATCTTTTCTTTAATCGGTCCCTTCCGTTTTATTCCTGTTAGGACTTTCCTGGTTCTCTCATTTTTATGTTTGGAAACTGGTCCTAAAGTACTTTCCTAGTGTTTTGTTTCTCCCATAATTGCCTTACATGAAACCACCCCTTGAATTGGATCAGGCTCCTTGGCATCCCCTGAGTGGACCTGCTGATCTCCCCTCTCTGATCCTTATCCTTGCCCGTTCTCTAAAATACCTATGTCCCCTCCTCCTGCTGCTGGACTTGTAAGGCTGTTTCAGTTGTAGGGATGAACCAGCCCTGTGGCTCCCCATCAAAGAAGAACCCCACTCCCTGTGTTCTCATCCTCTAACTATGCATCAGCATGCTTTATATACCCAATTAATTATATGCTGGAAAAACAGATATTTTCTATTTTGTGTGTGTACTATGTTATAGCAACATACTGTTTTCTGTGTAACAGCCAACACATATCTTTTTGAATGAACGGATGGCCTTTTTTTGTCAACGTCATAACAGGCTGGACTGGGTTAGGAATGTAAAAGATTTAGAGCTGTACTGTCTAGTATGGTAGCTAGCTGTGGCAATTTCATTTAAATAAATGAAAGTTAAAACTGAAGCTTCAGTTCCTCAGCTGCACAAGCCACATTTCAAGTGCTCAGTGGCCACTTGAGTATTGTCACTCCCACCCTGGCCCATGCAGATATGGAGTGTTTCCATCACTGCAGGAAGTTCTGTTGGACAACACTGATCTTGAGTCTTCATCTCTCACACCCCAGTTAAATCCCTCCCACCCCAATTAAATCTGCTCAGTGACTGGTTGAGATGGACTGAGGAATCTTACAGGTGTTGTCTAAGCTAGTGGAAGTCTATTTGTGGCTTTTCCAGTCTGAGGTCATGGGAAAAAGTGATGAGAAGTCTGGAGGACAAGCATGTGTGAAGAAGTCGGAGACAGCACCCTTGAGTGGGAGGGGGAGACTGGGGTTCCTGAGTGAGTTGCTGGATCTCTGTGGGCTTCAGTTCCCCCATTTTTTAAGCCTGGAGATTTGTGGAGACCTTCAGGGCTGCCAGGGAGGGAAAGAGACACACATTTATTCTCCCTTCTCTCCCACATTCTCTTCTTCCAAAGTTGTTTTTTTTTTTTTTGAGCAAATAATTCTGTAATGTTCTTTCAACTTTAACTTTTGAGGACATTGTACTTGTTGGTGAGGGGGCTCTGGGGTTGCTCCGGGGCCTGGGTAAGAAGGTGTCCATCTGCAGGAGCAGACGCAGAAGGCTGCTGGGGAAAAGCCACCAATGGGTGACTCTCCTGGGCAAGTTCTTGTATTGGCCACAAGATGGCAGACTTTTCCTGACCAGTTCTCAGTGTGGGTTAAACCAAATCAGCCAAAATGGAAAAGCAAAACCTTTGGAGTTCCGAATTTTATTTTATTTTTAAATAGATTTACTGTATATTTTCTAAAATGAGCAATTAGAGTTTAGGGTGCAGCAGAGCTCAGGAAAGTCGTATGCCTTTTGGAGTAGATGGCAGATTACAAAGTGAAAAGTGTTTCAAATGTCTAAAGATTTCAACAACTCAGAAAACTTTGAATAAGCTTTGCTGGTCCAAAAAAAAGAAAAAGACATATTTTACTGCATCAAGCTTAAGGCTTTGCCTCCACAATAATGCTCTACTCCGTTCTTTGATCAAAATCTTGCAATTGGAATTATTACCATAAAATGTTATAATTTATACCTGAATTGAACCTCAGGAAAAGAAAAAGGAAAAAAGTTATAATATTCTCTTTTCAACATAATCAACATCAAATAAAGTATTTGTGGGCTGTAGAAATACAGTAAGGTTAGCATCTTAAATTTTTTTTTTTGAAATGAATGTACCACTTATCTTGACTTCAGAAGCTACAAGGTGGGAGTGCTTTCGATAGAGTAATCCTACTTTTGTATATGAGAGTGTTGTGTTTCCAGTTGCATCTGATTATCCCTAGCATTTCCTGTTATTGAAAAACTGCGACCCTTGAGAGTTTATATATATATATATATATATTTTTTTTTTTTTGAGACAGAGTCTTGCTCTGTCACCCAGGCTGGAATGCAGTGGCACGATCTCGGCTCACTGCAACCTCTGCCTCCTGGGTTCAAGCGATTCTTCTGCTTCAGTCTTCTGAGTAGCTGGGACTAGAGGCAGATGTCACGATGCCCAGCCAATTTTTGTATCATCTTCTTTTTTTTTTTTTTAAGACAGGATCTCACCATGTTGGTCAGGCTGGTCTTGAACTCCCGACCTCAGGTGATCTGCCCGCCTTGGCCTCCAAAGTGCTTGGATTACAGGCGTGAGCCACCGTGCCTGGCCCGATTTTCGTATCTGTTGTAGATAGGGGGTTTCACCATGTTGGTCAAGGCTGGTTTCGAACTCCTGACCTCAGGTGATTCACCCGCCTTGGCCTCCCAAAGTGCTGGGACTACAAATGTGAGCCACCAAACCCAGACCAGAGTTTTACATTATATCACCTTCCAGTCTCTACAGTATTTTGAAAATTTCAAAAAGTTTTTTCCCATATATTATTATCTTACTGTGGGTCCCTCAACATGGGAAGCATTACTTGGTTTGGAAATTGGATTCCTTGATTTTAGCCTCTCTTTTCCCTGGGGGTGTTTTCAGTCTGTTGAGCTGTTCTTTCCCTGATGACTAAATAGAAACTGTGGTTTGGTCGGGGGAAGGGGGGGCACAGGGCAGAGTTGCTGTAGATAAAGTAAAATGTTAATGGGCCTTTAGAGCTGAAAGGGATCTTAGTGGTCTCTAGCTCTTTTATTTTACAGATAAGGAAATTGAAGCATTGAGATTAATTTTAATACATGGGAACATGTTAAGCTTTAAGCACAACTTAGGTCAATCAATTAAATTTTATTCATCTTTTACTGGGTATCAGACATTGTGCTAGGTGTAACAATTTACAGTCTGGTCTATTTTTGAGTCACACTGGACCGTTTAAAAAATTGATACATAATGATCATACATATTTTTGGGGTACAAGTGATATTGATATACGCATATAACATGTAATAATCAAGTCAGGGTAATTAGCATACCTATCACCCCCCACATTGATCATTTCTTTGTATTGGGAACATTACATATAATCTTCTAGCTATTTTGAAATACATGGCAATTTATAACTATAGTTACCCTCCTGTATTATCGAACACTAGAGTTTATTTCTTCTATCCAACTGTATTTTTGTATCCATTAACCAACTTCATCAGTCCCCCCAACTCCCACAATGGGCCATTTTTGACTGTTGAGTACAATATGAAGGCTCTTGTCCAATGGAGAAAATAGTATCTGATATAAAAAAAAAAAGTGTAATTCTAAAAGCCTTTTAGTAAAGTAATATAAATAGCAAATCTCCCTCCTGAGATTAAAATGTAGTAACACTACTTCTTCTAAAATTCTTGTAAAAAAATTGTTAATGAAGGGATTGATGTAGCTTACTTTTATATCTGATTATTTTATGGCTTACAGTGCACCATTTTAAAGATTTTCTGCAGTCTTGCAGGAAATTCCAGGACTGGGTAATGTATCATGAAATATTTATGAAGCATTGGTAGTATGTGCAGCATTTCATAAAAAAAGGTAGTCCCGTAGAGGACTCGAAAATTGCTGAAAAGGATGTGGATTTGGCCCTTTCACAGAGCTTGCGGAGGAAGGTGATCTCAGGGGCAGCCATGTATCTGCAACTTAAATCAGTTATGTTAACCAGGGAGGAACTTGTTATTTTAATTTTGGAAAATATTTTCTTCGCATTGATGGAAATTTCCTTAACCTTAGATTTTATTTTCTTAGAGTCTCTGTTACAAATTAAGAGGAAGGAAAAAAAGTGAGGACTTGGTTTGATATTACATGTTTTAAGAATTCTTATTTTTAATTTAAATAAAATTGACTTCATAAATTCTGATTCAGGAAAAAAAAGACAAAGAACAGCCTTTAACAGATACTTGCTGATGACTTATATTTAGCAGAATCCAGATAGAGATATCAAGAAAAAAAAACTCTTTTCACTTTAAGAGTGAATTTTTACCGTAGATTTCATGTTAAACTATGTTATGCTCCTTAAAAATGGCCTTTTTTGATATCAGAATTAATGTTTAATTGTTCATATATACCTTTCATCTTATAACATGAGTATAAGTGTGTATATGTCAAATTCCAAGTATTAGAGTACAACTTCATATTCAAATTACAGCAGTAAATATGATCTATTTGCTCTTACAGTCTGCAAATGGATCCGTTCAGAGTAACATGCTCTCACTCTGTTCTGTAGTGGGCAGTTTTAAACTTCATTCCCTCCATCGATGTTAAAATATTTATTGTTGACCTTCAAATGATTTATGGTTTTTTTGGAAAGATGACATATCTTGAGATGCATGGTGGAGAGGGGGAAATAGCTATCCCATAGATGAATGAGACCAATCAAACAAGTGATGTAGGATGTTAGGGGTGGGAGAGGCACTTTGGGATGGGGGATCCCGGGAAGGCTTTAGGACGGGGAAGTGATGAGAAAGTGAAGCAGGAGGCAGACAGGCTGGTTTCATATGCTGGCTCTGCCACTTTGTAACTTTGTGAGCTTATGCAAACCATTTTATCTTTCTGTAAAGTAAGGATAACACCACCTTATTCTTAAGGTGGGTGTGAGGATTAGGAGAGGAGCACAGGCCCTGCAGAAAAGGGTATATCGGGGTTGGGTGAGGCTGCCCCTGTTGCTGGCCATGGCGGTCAGCGAGACACAGAAGACATCATGTCCACCTGAGCGCTTGAGCCTTCACGGGAGATCTTGTGGGAAACTTGCTGGAAGCAAATTGCAGAGGGGCCCTTACATGTCTCAGAATGTGAACTCACCAGCAAAGGGCCATGGATGGATTTTGAGCAGGGGAGTAACACAGACAAAACAGTCTTCTCCCCAACAGAAAAGCCTTAAAAGAGTAGCATTTTTCTTCTTTTTTAAAAATATAGAGTTGAAGTGTCACTATATAGAGTTGAAGTTGCCTAGGTTAGTCTCAAACTCCTGGCCTCAAGCAGTCTTCCCACCTTGGTCTTCCAAAGTGCTGGTGTGAGCCACTGTGCCTGGCTGCCTTCCTCTCCTCCCCTCCCGTTTAAAGAAATGTCCATTTACAAGGCTATTTGTTTAAAAAAAAAAAAAATCCAATATCTGAATTAGGCTGACTTTAAATCTGTTAATGTTTTAGTTTTTCTGAGTGGATTTGTAGTTTGCTAATATTTCCTTAAAGATATTTTACCTCCATTCCATTCTTGTCATTTTTCTTAACTTTATTCAACAAATGATTCAGTGATGATTTACTATGAGAAGTGGCAACTCTGCCACTTGAGGTTCCAAGTGCAGATAGTGGAGCCAGACCATCTGGGTTCAAATCCCAGACTTTCTGCTCCCTAGCTGTGTCATGTTGAACCATTTCACAGTGAAGTTTCTACTTCTGTGTACCTCAGTGTTCTCATCTGCAAAATGGAGATAGAACCTGACTTTCAGGGTTGTTGAGAGGATTGAGTCAGTATTAAATAAGCAACTAGAACAATGCCTGCATCCTTAGTAAGGCATAGGTCGATGTTATTAGGTAAACATAAAGGACTGTGTTCTAGGCAATGAAGCCTGAGGAAGCGTACTTACCTGAGCATTTGAGTTTGAGTGGGAGATCCTGCCAGAAGCTCTGTGGAGCTTGTGCTCTAGAGAAAAGAGTTATGTTTGTTTACTAACTTGCAGGTAATAAAAAAATGTCCTGCAGATAATTAACTTGGGGGACGTAATCTGGTGTTTGAGGGGTTTGATTAAATTTGGATGACAAGGGGCAGGTGTGGTGGCTCAAGCCTGTAATACCAGGATTTTGGGAGGCTGAGGCAGGTGGATTACGAGGTCAGGAGATCAAGGCCATTCTGGCCAACATGGTGAAACCTTCTCTGTACTAAAAAAATACAAAAATTGACTAAGCATGGTGGTGCATGCCTGTAGTCTCAGCTACTCAGGCTGAGACAGGAGAATCACTTGAACCCAGGAGGTGGAGGTTGCAGGGAGCCAAGATTGTGCCACTGCACTCCAGCCTAGTGACACAGGGAGAGTCCGTCTCAAAGAAAAAAAAATTGGATGGTAAGAATAGTCTGCTGTTTATACTCTGGGAGGCCCTCTGCCCTTTCTGGGATGCCCTCTGCCCTTTCTGGGATGCCTCCCTTGAGTCCAGCAATTTTAGGCTTTGTGAGTTCAGACTGACATTAACACTAAGGTTAAGTTGCTATTCAGTTTAGAACTTTGCACGTCTTCAAAACAATGATTCTGGGGGTTAAAGACCTCCTCCCTACGTAGCATACCCTACTACTGTTTCATTGTCTTTACCAGCTTGTTCAAAGTAAATTTGAAGTTTCTCTGTTTCTCTAAAAGGAAAGAACAATGTTTCTAAATGGCTGTCAAGTTAGCCACTAAGCAAAATATGTCCTTATATTTTAAATATTCAGACTATTCAAAAACCCCTCATTCTAATGTTAAAAATTGGGTTTGTAATGTAAAAAAGCAGTTAGGTTTCTTACAGTGTTGGTCAGTAACTTAATTTTTAGAAACTACCCATCATGCAGTGACAATTTTTAAAAATGACCATCTTTCCCGATAATAATCCAATTTCTCTTTCAAGTATGATGCATTTCAGTTCTTCTTCAAATGAAGAAAATCTACATGCAATCTGTGAACAACAGCTCCCAGTGGAGTGCAGTAGCGCAATCTCGGTTCACTGCAACCTCCGCCTCCCCGGTTCAAGCGATTCTCGTGCCTCAGACTCCCGAGTAGCTGGGATTGCAGACGTGAGCCACCATACCCAGCTAATTTTGTATTTTTAGTAGAGACGGGATTTCTCCATGTTGGTCAGGCTGGTCTCGAATTCCCGACCTCAGGTTATCTGCCTGCCTTGGCCTCCCAAAGTGCTGAGATCACAGGTATGAGCCACTGCGCCCAGCCTGAATATCTTGTTGTTCTACCTTGCTTTATATGGGAGGGCAGCGAGTAATATTAGGGGAAGAACATGTAACAACTGTTGGCATTGCAGCCCTGGATTTAATTACTTATAAGCTTTGTGAACTTGTTTAGGTCCTTTAACATGTCTGACTTTCAAAGGTCCGTGATCCTCAGACAGTGAAGTCTCCACCATCTACAGCGGTGTTTTTTCCAGGTCCAGAGAACTTCCATGTCAGGGCCCTGAAGGTGTCTGCAGAGGTCTTCTATAGCCTCTGCTGGAGACCTGAAGAGAAGTCAGGGAAAAGGGGACACAGGTACAGATCTGAGGGTAGACAGATGTTTCCCTGACTTCTCCAAAATTGTTGAATGGCTAGTTGGGAGCATGTGTCTTTCTCGGACCTCAAGACTCTTGGGGCATCTGATCTATTTTCTTCAGGGCACTCTGACTTCCTCTGCACATTGGCTGTCTGTGGTTGCCCCAATCCTACCTTTATAACACTTCTGATTTTCGAGAACTGAAGAGTTAAATGTGCTGTTTTCAAATTCCAAAGAGAAGATCACCTGGTTGAGTCCACCTGTGACAGGTGGCTCTTCTGGCATCAGGCTCTTGCTGTGGTCCAATCAGCTGAATACCAGGAGGGGTCGGCTTACATAGAACAAACTGGGCAGCTAGCGGACAGCTGTTTTATGTAATAAGGATGTAGGTAGGGCTGGGTGCGGTGGCTCACGCCTGTAATACAAGCACTTTGGAGGCCAAGGCAGGCGGATCACCTGAGGTCGGGAGTTCAAGACCAGCCTGACCAACATGGTGAAACCCCATCTTTAAAAAAAAAAAAGGTTGTAGGTAGGAAGAAAATAATTAGAAGAGGAAACAATTGGCCTTCCAAAGATTCTTGTCAAGATATCCTTGTGGATAAAGTTAGCAAAAGACAGGTTGGATGATAGTATTAGTTTAGGTGGATTCCCAGGTTATTGAACAAGCAGGCCAAAAGAGTGTTCTGATGGCTTTTTACCTGCTCAGAACAATGTCACCATTGTTAGTGATATTGGAAGAGTATCCCCATGCCCTAGAACTCTATCATTAGCTTTGTCTTAGTCAACATTTTTAATTAAAACTTGAAGACACAGAAGACATCCTTAATAAACATGCTGAGAACCCAAAATGAGAACATATAGCAAGCATAACAGATGACAGAATGAAGATTCAAAATTATCTTGGCCAGGCCTAGTGGCTCATACCTGTAATCCTAGCACTTTAGGAGGCTGAGGTGGGCAAATCGCTTGAGCCCAGGGGTTTAAGACCAGCCTGGGCTGTGTGGTGAAACCCCATTTCTATAAAAAATACAACAACAACAAATTAGCTGGGCATGGTGGTGTGTACCTGTAGTCCCAGGTACTAGGTATGCTGAGGTGGGCGGATGGCTTGAGCCTGGGGGGCAGAGGTTGCAGTGATGCAGTGAGCTGAGAGTGTGCCACTGAATCCCAGCCAAGGAAACAGGGAAAGACTCTGTCTCAAAAAAAATTATTTTGACAGGCTGAAATACTGGGCCCCAAACAAGCTGGAACTTAGCAAGAGTAAGCATAAAGTTGTACGTTTGGGATGAAAAATCACTTGTATGTAGTCATAATGGAGGTGGTTTATCTTGGCCTTTTCAGTTTGTGAAAAGGTCTTGGGGTTTTACTTAACTACAGTTTTATGTGATGGTATGATGTGGCTGTGAAGAAGCTTTAACTTACTTTCATGCTAAATGGAGGTAGAGTGTCCAGGTTAGCAGATGGAATGACTTCATTGGATTTGTGCCTTATCAGACCACAATTGAAGAATGCTTTTCCCTGTGGACACCTTTTTTTTTTTTCATGGAATTTCGCTCTTGTTGCCCAGGCTGGAATGCAATGGCACGATCTTGGCTTACCACAAGCTCTGCCTCCTGGGTTCAAGCGATTCTCCTGCCTCAGCCTTCTTAGTAGCTGGGATTACAGGCATGTGCCACCACACCCAGCTAATTTTGTATTTTTAGTAGGGATGGCGTTTCTCCATGTTGGTCATGCTGGTTTTGAACTCCTGACCTCAGGTGATCCACTCACCTCAGCCTCCCAAAGTGCTAGGATTACAGGCGTGAGCCATTGTGCCTGGCCTTTTCCTTTTTTTTAAAAAAAATACCTGCTGGTGACCAGGATGGCCAGGTTATTTGGAATGCATTCTGAAAGTAAGAAAACTTGAACTTGACAACATCAGGAGATGGATGGATGATCATCTAGTGTTTTAATGCTGTAGTCTACAGAAGATGGCTTTTACTTGTTCTGGGTTGTTCAGAATGTGGAACCAAGACTCATGTGTGGCCACTGCATGAAAATGGATTTGGGGTCAATACTAGTAAAGAATTTTGTAGTAGTTAGAGCCATAAGAAATTGAAGTAGTCAGCTGGGCGTGGTGGCTCACGCTTGTAATCCCAGCACTTTGGGAGGCCAACATGGACGGATCACAAGGTCAGGAGATCAAGACCATCCTTGCAAACATGGTGAAACCTTGTCTCTGCTAAAATACAAAAAAATTAGCTGCATGTGGTGGTGCATGCCTGTAGTCCCACCTACTCGGGAGGCCGAGGCAGGAGTATCCCTTGCACCTAGGAGGTGGAGATTGCAGTGAGCTGAGATTGCACCACTGCGCTACAGCCTGGGCAACAGTGTGAGACTTCATCTCGAAAAAAAAGAAACTGAAGTAGTCTTCCCTCCCTCCCTCCCTTTCTCCCCTCCCACTTGCCCTCTCTCCCTCCTTCTGTCCCTCCCTCCCTCCCTTCCTTTCCTTCCTTTCTTTGTGAGACAGTGCCTTACTGTTGATGAGGCTGGTGTGCAGTGGTGCCACCTTGGCTCACTGCAACCTCTGCCTCCCGGGTTCAAGTGATTTCTCCTGCCTCAGCCTCTTGAGTAGCTGGGATTACGGCGTGCACCACCATGCCTGGCTCATTTTTTAAATTTTTTGTAGAGGTGGGGTTTTGCCATGTTGGCCAGGCAGGTCTTGAACTCCTGACCTCAAGCCAAACATCTGCCTCAGCCTCCCAAAGTGCTGGGATTATAGGCGTGAGCCACTGTGTCTGGCCGAAGTAGACTTTTTCTGACCCTTGAGCTGGGTGTGTTTCTGTGGGATGCTGTGGAAAGGGTTCCTGCCTTGGGCAGGAGGTTTGACAAAATTATCTCTAGAGTCACTTTCAACACTAGAAACCCAGATTTCTGGAAAGATAGAAGAGCCCTCCCTCTTTTTTTTTTGTCATTAATGTCTCAGCAAAGAAGGGCATTTATTTAAATATGATTATTGGACTTGAAAGGCTCCTACAGAGAACTATGGGTATATGTGATATGAAGAATAAGCTGAGATCCATATGCACCTGAAAAAGAAAAGAGGATTCTTAGAGCACTTACATTTAACATATAAAACACATACCCAGATTTTAGCATCCTGCCTGTAGCCCCTGCTGCTACAGAATCTGCCTTTTTACCTGGTGCTTCCACTTTTCTGAGAGCCCTTTGATAACTTTTGGGTAGTGTATTAAAAACTTCATCTGTTACTTCCACAACTTCCCCTGATTATGTCTGCATGTAGCAGTTCATGTTAAGGAGGCTTTTGTGGGCTAGCCTGGGACTCTAGCCATGATGTGAAGCAATATTTTTGTGGGAAATGTATTTCAGGCTTCCAGCAGCAGTGTACTGACTTTTGAAACAAGTTCCATTGCAAAGCTGGAATGACCCATATTTCCCTCTTATGATGTCCCACTTCACACCCACCTTGGAGCCTTTCTTTGCACCTTTCTGCCAACCATGGCAGTTCCTGACATTCTGACACCTACATGAATCAAGCCTTCCTGTTTCTCTTCCACTGCTCTATCTAGAATTGAATTTTAAGGGACTTTTCTTCCCTAAAAGAATTTGAAGAATCATAAATAACTTTACATGATACAGTACAATGAAAAAGAAAAACACGGAGCATAGTTCCATGTTTTTTGTTTTTTTTTTTTTTTGGAAATGGGATCTTGCTCTGTTGGGCAGGCTGGAGTGCAGTGGTACACTCATGGCTCACTACAGCTTCAACCTCCCAGGCTCAAGTGATCCTCCCATCTCAGCCTCCCAGGTACCTGAGACCACAGGTGTGCACCACCACATTTGACTAATTTTTGTATTTTTTGTAGAGATGAGGTTTTGCCATGTTGCTCAAGCTGGTCTCCAACTCCTAGGCTCGAGTGTTCCTCCTGCCTTGGCCTCCCAAAGTGTTGTGATTACAGGCATGAGCCACCATGCACAGCCAGTTCCACGTTTTCTATTCCAACAGTTCACTTGTGTGCATGCTTTGAATCATCATGTGTGGATTTAAAATTTTTTGTTTTGCTGTCTTTAGCTTCTTAGGCATTTAATCCCTGCCTTAGAAGGGGTAGGAGATAGGCATGGATATTTATAAATGATAGATTAGGGAAAGCTCCTGGTATGGTTACATTATTCGGGATTCTTGTTTGAAGTAATTGAAATGGACACTGGTTTGCTTAAGAAAGAGGCTGTGGGGCAGTTTGCAGACGTGTGGGGAGGCCAGGTTGGATATGGACAGGTACAGGAGAGGCCAGGAGCCCAGAACCACAGCCCAAAACACTCTGCAGAGACTGTCTGGTGAGCCGGCTGCTGAGACCTGCTCTGGCGCAGCATGCTGTAGCTGCAACAACGGTCACTGGTCATGCCCTGGCGCTGCCAGTGTCGCTGTCTGTAGAATGGATTCTTGACTGTCACCTCAGTTTTTTAAAAAATGGTTTCTTCACCTTTTATTTTAGATTCTGGGGCTATATATGCAGGTTTATTATGAAGGTATATTGTGTAATGCTGAGGTTTGGGGTACAGTTGAACCTGTCGCTCAGGAAGTTAGCACAGTACCCAATAGGCAGTTTTTCAATTCTTGTCCCTTCCCTTGTATTCTCCAGTGTCACCCCAAATTTTTTGGCATCAATTGGTCCCTTCCCCTCCTCTCCCCTCCTTTTTGCCTTTTGCCTTGCAACAGGGTCTCATTTAAGACCTTGCCCAGGCTGGTCTTAAACTCCTGGGCTCAAGCTATCTGCTCTCCTCTGCCTCCCAAAGTGCTAGGATTATAGGCATGAGCCACCATGCCAGGCCCAGTTGGTCTACATTAAAGTTGCAGAAGGGAGCTTCTGATTGGCCAGGCCTTGGTCACATGCTCAGGCTTCACAGAGGAGGTGGGGAGGGTGGTTTGGGAGGGGTGTATCACTTTTTGGTTTCTGTAGTGGCAGGTGGGCACTGCTTCTCACAGTTGAATATGGTGGGAATTCATCAAACAAAAGAGATGTAGCTCAAAAAATGTTAGGTAGCCAAAAAAAAAAAAAAGGCTAGGTAAAAATAGTAACTTTTGTTTACATTTCTGTATTTATTTATGAAAAGGCTCAACTTAGGCTAGAGCAGGGCTTCTCATCTGTGGCATCAATGGGCACTTTTGTTGTGGGACCTGTCCTGTGCATCGTGGGGTATTTAGCAATATCCTTGGCCACTACCCACTGGATATCAGTGGCACCTAGCCCACTTTTGACAATCAAAAATGTGTCTGCACATTGCCTTGTGTCCTGGGGGGTAAAATTGCCCCAGTTGAGAATCACTGGGCTAGAGGCATTCTCAAGCCATGGGTTATGCTTTAATTAATTAATTTTCTGAGTGAGGGTCTCGCTGTGTCACCCAGGCTGGAGTACAGTGATGCAGTCTCAGCTCACTGCAACCTCCGCCTCCTGGGTTCAAGCAATTCTACTGCCTCAGCCTCCTGAGTAGCTGGGACTATAGGCATGTGCCACCATACCCAGCTAATTTTTGTATTTTTAGTAGAGATGGGGTTTCACCATGTTAGCCAGGTTGGTATAGAACTCTTGACTTCGTGATCCACCCGCCTTGGCCTCCCAAAGTGCTGGGATTACAGGCATGAGCCACCAGACCCGGCCCAAGTTATGTTTTTATAGCCTTGCATTAATGGCTTATCACAGGAATGGGTCTTACATTATTGTCTTTGGAGAAGGACAAAGTTTTCTCCTGATGGTGCCCTTCCCATGCAGGTGAGCATCTGAAACTCCAGTGTTCTCAGCCTTCAGTGTACCTGAGAATCAACTAGAGATCTGTTTGAAGGAGGCCAATTTCTAGGCCCTACTTCATACACTTTAATTTTGTGGGTTTGAGGCCCAGGAATCGGCAAGTTTTAATAACCTTCGTGGTTCAGATGCAGGTGGGTGATGGACCACCCTTTAAAAAGCACGTGGCTACGTCATTGAATATCAGTCTCAATAACAAAAAGATGTGTGTTTTTTCAAAGAGAAGCGCTATCTGTAATCCCAGCTGTCTGTAATCCCAGCAACTTGGGAGGCTGAGGAAGGGTTGTTTGAGGCCAGGAATTTCAGACTAGCCTGGGCAACATAGTGATATGCAGTGTCTGTCTCTCTCTCTCTTTTTTTTTTTTTAGCTCCCCTCCCCACCTCAGGCTCCCAAGACCAATTCTCAGTCTCTTAAAATAAATAAATAAATAAATAAATGGGTTGGGCATGGTGGCTAATGCCTGTAATCCCAGCACTTTGGAAGGCAGAAGTGGGTGGATCACTTGAAGTTAGGAGTTCGAGACGAGCCTGGCCAACATGGTGAAACTCCATCTCTACTAAAAATACAAAAATGAGCCGGGCGTGGTGGTGCATGCACGTAATCCCAGCTACTTGGGAAGCCGAGGCACGAGAATCACCAGGAAGCAAAGCTTGCAGTGAGCTGAGATCATACCACTACACTCCAGCCTTGGTGACAGAATGAGGACTGTCTCAAAAACAAAAAACAAAAAAAATGAGCCAGGCATGGTGGTGCACTCTTGTAGTCCCAGTTACTTGGGAGGCTGTGGCATGAGAATTGCTGGAGCCCAGGAGCTTGAGGCCGCAGTAAAGCCATGAGCATGCCATTCTACTCCAGCCTGTTTGACATAGGAAGAGATATAGTTTTAAGACTTCCAAATCTTCCTAGGCATTGATTAAAAAGAAGCAAAGTAAAGATGCTGTCTGTTCTTAAGCTTTTTTGGAAGGGGTTGTGTGGAACCAGCTTTGACACGTGACACCAGCACTCATCGCACTTCAACACCCTCAGCAGGAAGTTCTCGCTTGTTAGGAGCTCTGATTTGCCTTACGTCTTTCTCAGGAAAGGACCTTTTACTCTCCACTACCTTAAGTATTAGAGAAACCTCCTGGGGAGGTTTTTATGCTTTCCTGATCTCCCAATTTTGCCAATTTCTTCAGTGGTCTTGTTTAGTGGTCTTGACTTCCTAACCCTGGCAGGAGGAGGGGACATGGGTTCTCAGCAGCACTGGCTTTTTCATGTAGAGCCTTGATGACTGGATGTTGTCCAATATTCTAGTTGTTCCCCAGGAACAGAGGAGACAGCAGGTAGGTAATACCTGTGACAAAGCTGTGGACCTCCTGAGCCTTTAAGCCTCCCAGAGGAAGTCTTAAATCTATAAAAGAAGATCCCATCTACCGACAAAGCCTCCTGTAGTTTTTAAGTATGCTTGGAGGCTTCTTTGAGCTACTTGGTTCTGTTCTCACTCCTGCTCTGTCTGTGGCTAGTCAGTGATATGTCTGACAGCAATTTTTCTAAAACTCCGATCAGGTAATTTTGCCAATTTTTTTATTTTAAAAATGAAGTTATTATTATTTTGAGACAGTTTTGCTCTGTTGACCAGGCTGGAGTGCAGTGGTGTGATTTTGGATCACTGCAACCTCCACCCGCCAGGTACAAGGGATTCTTGTGCCTCAGCCTCCCGAGTAGCTGAGATTACAGGTGCCCGCCAACACGCCTGGCTAAATTTTGTATTTTTAGCAGAGATGGGGTTTCACCTGGCCTCAAGTGATCTGCCTGCCTCAGCCTCCCAAATTGCTGGGGTTACAGGTGTGAGCCACTGCTCCTGGTGATTTTGCCAACTTAAAGCCTTTGATAGTTCTCTGTTGATTACAGAACAAATTCTACCCTCACTCAAGCCCCTACTCTACCTTTCCAGCCATTCCCCACCAAGCCACTTCTGTTCCAGGCTCACCAAACTATGCTGAGGATGCTTAATTCTGTATACTAACTTTACTGACACCTTGTTATTAACTATACTGACAACCTGTATTTCAGACTCACCAGACTCTATTACAGATTAACATGCCCAGCTCATGAGCTGGGTACCTGCTAAATACTTTTTCTAAAAATGAGATATTGGGGCTGGGCACGGTGGCTCACGCTTGTAATCTCAGCACTTTGGGAGGCCAAGGTGGGTGGATCACGAGGTCAGGAGTTCGAGACCAGCCTGACCAACATGGTGAAACCCCGTCTCTACTAAAAATACACAAATTAGCTGGGTATGGTGGTGCATGCCTGTAATCCCAGCTCTTTGGGAGGCTGAGGCAGGAGAATTGCCTGAACCTGGGAGGCAGAGATTGCAGTGAGTAAAGATTGCACTACTGTGCTCCAGGCTGGGTGACAGCCAGACTGTCTGGAAAAAAAAATTGTACTTCCAGTTTCTTCTGAAAAATCAAAAGACATGATAGTATTGTGGTTGTATTTCTAAATGGTAACGGTCAGCTCTTTCCCTGAGACAGGATGTATTCTATTTAAATAGCCATCATGGAAAAAGGTAAGGGGAAATACTGTGAAACTTTACGCTCCTGTTTCCCACAAGAGGGCAGTCTAATCTCTAAGAAAGTAAAAGGGACTGGCATTGCAAAACCTGCTATTCTAGCCTGACTTTGTTACCTGAGCAGTGGTGAAGATCTTTAGGCACTCACCTGCATTTTGTGTACTGAATTGGCATGCTTTATGCCTTGTGCTATTGTTTACTTTTTTACAAGTTCCTTTTGTTTGGTGTGGTTCCCCTCCAGGATCTATCTGGAAGGCCAGTTTGATGAAAAGGCATGCAAGGGACACCTGTGTATAGCTTCTGGAGCCTCCTTCTGCCTAGGTGGAAGTTGTGGAAGGTTGACAGGCCTGATGAGGCAGCGTTGTTTGCAGAGAAAAGCATCACCCGGAGAAACCATCTCACAGCCTAGCATTACTTGATGGTGCTTTTTCTTGGTGCAGAATCTTGATTTTTGTCAGCACTCTGAGAGAGCAACCCCCTGAGTTCTGCAGAGCCTCCCTTCATATTAACCTGGCTGATACAGACTGCTGTGTAAACCAAAATGCCAAGTTATTTAGAATGAGACAGATCTACTGAGGGTGTCTAGAAACTCATTTTTGCTGGCCAGAGTATACTTTCTGTTTAGAAAAAAGTAAGAGCCAAAATACAATCACAATCTGCTTGTCTGAGTTCTAAGCAAGGGGAATGCTGCCATTTGTACATTTGAGGTCCCGCTGTGGTGTTCTAAAGTGTCCTTCTGAGATTAGGGACTGGGTGGGTAGAGCCCCCCTGCCAGGCCTCTTTATCCAGACAGTACTTATAGGTACCTTGCTAGAGTTCCCCATATGGTTGGCACCACATTTATGTATCTTTAGATACAGCAACACCACAAAGTTGATTACACTCACGTGGCATTTTTCACTCCAGGTCCTATTTATACTTATTACAGATGATTTTAATAATTCAGGCCTAAGGATTTCAGGAGGATTAAAGGTGAGGCTCCTTAGCAACTCTAACTGCTCCTAAAGAGATCTCAAAGGTTTCAGAAAATAAAACTAGCTCTTAACTCCCAGATGGTAACTAGGATAAATAAGTGAAAAAGGCTCTAAATCTTACTTTCTCTGGTTTTTCTTCTCGTTGTTTGCCTTTGGTGAAAACAAACATCTTTTGCCTCGTCTTTTCTCCTCTCTTGTTAAAATCTATCCTTAATACTGATAACATTGAAATGGTTTAGTAAGAATATAGAAATTTGAGAAAGATGCCAGGCATGGTGGCTCACGCCTGTAATCCCTGCACTTTGGGAGGCCAAGGCGGGTGGATAATGAGGTCAGGAGATCAAGACCATTCTAGCTAACATGGTGAACCCTGTCTCTACTAAAAATACAGAGTTAGCTGGGCGTGGTGGCATGCACCTGTAGTCCCAGCCACTTGGGAGGCTGAGGCAGGAGAATCACTTGAACCTGGGGAGCGGAGGTTGCAGTGAGCCGAGATCATGCCACTGCACTCCAGCCTGGGCTACTCCATCTCAAAAAAAAAAAAAAAAAGGAAGAAGGAACTGAAGTGGTTCATAAGTGGCATACATAGATTTTGGGTTATTTAAAAACTGGCTTTGGTTGTTAAAATTGGTAAATTTTTTTCACCACTTTGAGTTGAACAATGTAGCCATATTCCTTTAGGTAAAACTAATACTGAGTGTATGTAACTTTCTATCTGAATCCTAGCTTTAACCCTAGTTTCCACCAATTTGCCTATAGTTAGGATGTTGACTTAGCCTTAGGGCTTAGCTCTGGGCACACAAGGAACTTGAATGCTTACAGAAACTTTGGATTTTATTCGTGTCCTCAGTTTAGGGGACAATCTGCTGTGCACCGGGCATGTGTCCTTCAGCCATGTTTTGTTAAAGTCATCTATGGCCTTGGGTTCCCAGTGCAAGGGATGAAGCAAGGCATGAGTGTTTAGTAACACTGGGGTTGGGCCCATCCTTGCCTCCCTCGTTGGAAAGTGGCAATGGGCTCAAATGCCTCCGCAGGTGGTTTGATAGGATTTGGAGAAATAGGACAGTTAGAAAATGAGTTATTTGATACTAAGTTCAGTCAAGCATGTATTTAAAAGCCTTTTTTGGTGCTCTGAACTTGGCTTAGATTCAGGGTGCTATTAGGATAAGTAGAAGACCTGATTCTTTTTTTTCTTGCTTTGAGATGGAGTCTCATACTGTCAGCTGGGCTGGAGTGCCCTGGCATCTCTCAGCTGACTGCAACCTCCGACTTCTGGGTTCAAGCGATTCTCCTGCCTCAGCCTCCTGAGTAGTTGGGATTACAGGTGCCTGCCACCACGTTTGGCTATTTTTTGATTCTCAGTAGAGACTGGGTTTCACTGTGTTAGCCAGGCTGGTCTTCAGCTCCTCACCTTGTGATCTGCCCGCCTCAGGGAGAAAAGTGGGCAAAGTGCTGTGATTCTTACTTTTTTAGGGAGTTTAAAATCTATGCAACTGAAACATCTACATAAAACAATTAGCAATGCAGGATACTGTAGTATAGTGAAGAGGTTAGAGACTCTGGGGTTAGACAGATCTGTTCTTTTAAAAACCTTTCTGAGCCTTAGATCCCTGATATGTAAAATAGGGATATTGAAAAGATTGTACTAGGTAATGTATGTCAAGCACTTAATGTAAAGCCTGGCATATAGCTACATGTTCAATATTTGGTGGTAATCATAGTAATTGGGCCTAATAAAAGATTTCCTTTATGTGGTCTTATTGAGAAAGGAAAGGTTTCCCATCCTCACTGCTCCTGGTGATCACGTTGAAAAAAAATTTCCTGAAATGTGTTGTATACTTTCTTGATTTCTTTGATAAGCATGCCTGCTTGTAATTGTCTTTTTTTGACCTCTATTTTTAAAGTAAGTTGCTTCTATTCTGGAGAGTCAGCTAGTCCAATAATATATTTCTGTATAAAGGAGTAAAGAGTACAGAAAGTCCTGTACCAGGACTAATAAGTAAAGGCTTTAGGGGACAACTTCAGTGTTTTGGGTGCTTAGGATTTTTCTGCTCCTAATAGTCTTGGCTAGGTTCTAAAAGACTATATAGGGTTCTATTATTTTATTTTTTCTAGAAATGTGGCACCTGGTTACATGAGGTAGGTTTAGTAGGACTAGAGGTGTGTAAAGAAACAGCAAATAGCCCCTGGATTATCTTTTGTTTCTCATCAGAAGTGAGCTTGATGGAAAGACTGATTCAGAAGCAGGCAGGAAATGTGGGTTCCAGCCCTAAAAACGTGACCATGACTATGTGCCAGGGCTGCCCCTCTCCTGCACATGGCACGGGTTGCCTGAGGAGGTTTAGAACCTCCTGGGAAGGGTAAGGTGCTGATAAGTGAACAGAAACCTTACTAGGTCCCAACTGTTATATAAGTTTTTTAAGATTAAAAATGGAGACCAGGCAAAGTGGCTCATGCCTGAAATCCCAGCACTTTGGGAGGCCAAGGCTAGTGGATCTCTGGAACCTAGAAGTTCGAGACTACTCTGAGCAACATGGTGAAACCCTGTCTCTACAAAACAAAAAAGCCAGATGTGGTGGTGGTATGCACCTGTAGTCCCAGCTACTTGGGAGGCTGAGATGGAAGGATTTCTTAAGCCCAGGAGGCGGAGGTTGCAGTGAGCAGAGATGGTGCCACTGCATTTCAGCCTGGTTGACAGAGCAAGACCTTGTCTCAAAAAAAAAGTTTGTTTAAAAGAAAAAAAACCTCAAAACTTTAATAGACTTTACCTCTTTAGAAGGTGAATATTCTTTTCGAGGTGATGGAAATTGCATGAGTAAAGGAAAATCTGAGTGCCTTTGGTAATGAAAGAGTGTAAGCATGTCAGGATTTCTCACAGCTGTTTTAGTAGGCAGAGTGCTTCCACTTGGGGAATAACACCACAAGCAATCTCAATTTTCCCTGATGCTTGTTCCATTTCATTCTGTGTACTCTTCTCTGCACAGATTTAAGTACCAAATTGCTTGTATTACTTCACAGTTTCCACCTGGGGTCTCGGGAGTTTGCACAGAGTCGAAAAAGCATCTGCAGCGTCTCCCTTTTTGCCACATCTTATAACTTGGGGGCTTCTTTTTGAGCTGTTTATGTCGTCATGGCTATATCTCTGGGTATTCCTAGTTGAGTGTTTAGTTTCAACTGAAGCTGCAATTGCAGAAGTGGCAGGACTCCCCATGCTTAAAAATTAACCTCAGCTTGGAAAGTTTTCTGCTGTGATGGTTGGGGTGACTTAATTTTGAAACTACCTTTTTACCTTTCTTAGCTCTGCTGGGATTAAACTTTTTAAAAAAAAATTTGGCAGGTTTGAAAAATAATGTGAAGATTATTTTTTGTACTCTAAAAATACAGAAAATAGTTTTAGCCAAATCTGGTTTGCATTGCATAGTTTTTATTCTGTGAACACAGGGAAGGAAAATTATAGACAAGACAGACTTAATTCTGTCTGCTGTTGCTGTGTGGGGGCACTGATTAAAATACCTTTGCTTATCTAAAAGCAAACTGGACATTTTTGGAAATAATAGTTTGCTGCATATATGGATGAGTTTGGACTACATTGACCCATCAATTAGCTAGATGATCAATTGCTTTCCACTTGGCGATTAATGAACTTTCAGTGCTGTGATCAGCATCTCCCTCGCTGAGTTGCTAAGTTGCATGCATGCTGAAAAGGGCTTCCAGGGAATGGGTGTGTTTGCCAGATGAACTTGCTCCTGGACCTGCCCTTGGAAAAAGTCCCTGCAGTGGCTGGGGCTCCCCTCCTTCTCCTTTCTGCTCTGTCCTGTTTCTCTTCCAGCGTCTCATATAGTTGGGCTGAGTGGGGTTGATATGACAGCACATGCACACCCTTTAAGGAGACCTCCCAGAAGTATTATAGAAGACGTTCTAGCTGGCACAGTGATTTGGGGATTCTTTTGCTAAAGAAAAAGTGGAAGATAAATATTGGGGTAGATATCTAGCATTTTCTGCCACAATCATTCAACCCTTCAAATATGGCAAGCCTCTCTTCAAATATTGGTGAAGCCCTCTTCACCCTCAATTTGTTACCATGGACTTCGGAATAGCTTTCTGTTCCTTCCAGAAATCCTCATTTTGATTTGTGAAAGTAAAGGTCAGTTCAACCTGAGAATGGCCGTATTTTTCAGATCTTTAAAAATAATAACTGAGTGTTGTGTTAGCTCAAAGGGAAGTTCAGTGGAACTTGACATTGCAGTTTGTCCTTTTCCAAGTTGATCATTTAGATAAGAAATCAGCAATCTTTTTCTATAAAGGACCAGGTAGACTGGGCACGGTGACTCAGGTGTTTAATCCCAGCACTTTGAGAGGCCAAAGTGGGCGGATCGCTTGAGCTTAAAAGTTCAAGATCACCAGCCTGGGTAACATGGTGAAACTCTGTCTCTGCTAAAAATACAAGAATTGGCCAGGTGTGGTGGCATGTGCCTGTACTCCCAGCTACTTGGGAGGCTGAGATGAGAGGATGGCTTAATCGCTTAATCCCCAGAGGTCGAGGCTACAGTGAGCTGAGACAGTGCCACTGCACTCTAGCCTGGGTGACAGAGACCCTGTCTTTTTTTTTTCCCCCCCCCAAAAAAGGACCTGGTAGTAAATGTTTAGAATTTGCAGACCGTAACTCCTGTGTTGTGACTACTGAGCTCTGTCTTTGTAGTACAAAAGCAGCCATAGACAATACATAAAAGAATGGGTGTACTGTGTGCCAATGAAACTTAATTTATTACCCTGAAATGGAAATTACATGCATTTTTCACGTGTCATGAAATATTCCTGTAAATTTTCCAACCATTTTAAAATGTAAAAATCATTCTTAGGTCATAACCTGTATGAAAAACAGGTAACAAGCTGAATTTGGCTCAAAGCCTATATAGTTTGTTGACTCCTGATTTTAGATGATGATTGTAGAAATGAGTTCTAGGAAAAGAAAATAATGTTTGCTGTTCTAAACGGAAGTTGGTTACCTAGGGAGCACTATGGAATGGCACAGAGGGGAGGAGAATCTAAACTTTTAAAAGAAGTGAGTCAGACTTAGTTTCCAGATCACAGATTCTAAAATGTTTAAAGATACATTACTAGATCCAAAAAAGTCTGTATTTTTGAAAGTTGAACTTTTTGTTTTTTAAATGTGATAAAATAATGTAACTTAAAATTTAACATTTTAACAAGTTTAATTTTTTATTTTCATTTTTGAGATGGAGTTTCGCTGTGTCACCCAGGCTGGAGTGTAGTGGTACAATCTCAGCTCACTGAAGCCTCTGCCTCCTGGGTTCAAGTGATTCTCCTGCCTCAGCCTCCTGAATAACTGGGATAAACAGGTATATGTCACCATGCCTGGCTAATTTTTCTATTTTTAGTAGAGATGGGGTTTCACCACGTTGGCCAGGTTGGTCTCGAACGCCTGACCTTGAGTGATCCTCTCATTTTGGCCTCCCAAAAGGCTAGGATTAGAGGTGTAAGCCATCACACCTGGCCTTATTTAACCAATTTAAAAATGTACAATTCTGTGCTATCAAGACATTGACAACGTTGTGCAGCTGTTACCACTATTCATTTCCAGAACGTTTTTTATCATCACAAACTCTGTACCTGTTAAAACAACTTCTCATGACCCCTCCCTCCTTCTGGCCCCGCCCTGGTGTCCTTTATTGTACTTACTGTCTGTGAATTTGCCTATTGCAGGTGCCTCCTAAGTGGAGACATACAATATTTTTTCTGTTGTGACTGGCTTATTTCACTTAACAATTTGCCTTCAAGGTTCATTCATTTTGTAGCATGTATCCACATTTTATTTCTTTTTAGGACTGACTAATCTGTTTTATGTGTTTTGTGTTTACCACCATATTTTGTTTATCTTTTTTTCTTTTTTTTTTTTTTGACAGAGTCTCCCTCTGTCGCCCAGGCTGGAGTGCAGTGGTGCTGTCTCAGCTCACTGTAACCTCTTCCTCTCGGGTTCAAGTGATTCTCCTGCCACAGCCTCTTGAGTAGCTGGGACTGCAGGTGTGCACCACCACGTCTGGCTAATTTTTGTATTTTTACTAGAGACGGGGTTTCACCATGTTGGCCAGGATTGTCTTGATATCCTGACCTCATGATCTGCCCACCTTGGCCTCCCAAAGTGTTGAAATTACAGGTGTGAGCCACCATGCCCAGCCCCATTTCTGTTAATGGATATTTGAGTGGTTTCCACCTTTTGGCTATTGGAAATGATGCTTCTGTGACTGGTCTACAAGTATCTGTTTCAGTTCTGCTTTCAATTCTTTTGGATATATACCTGAAAGTAGAATTGGTGGATCATATGGTAATTCTGTGTTTAACTTTTTGAGAAACCATCATACTGTTTTCCACACAGGCTACACCATCTCACACACTCCCACCAGCAACACACACTAGGATTCTAATTTTTCTACATCCTTGCCAATACTTCTCTTTATTTTTCAAAATAATAACCATCCAAATGGGTGTGAAGTGGTATTTGATTGTGGTTCGGATTTGCATTTACCCTAATGCCTAGTGATATTGAATATCTTTTCATGTCTTTTTTTTTTTTTTTTTAAGATGGGGTTTCATCATGTTGGTCAGGTTGGTCTTGAACTCCTGACCTCAAGTGATCCGCCCGCCTTGGCCTCCGAAGTGCTTGGATTACAGGCATGAGCCACCATGCCCGGCCTTTTCATGTCCTTTTTGCCTTTGTATATATATCTCCTTAGGAGAGATGTCTACTCAAGTTTTTTTCTTTTTTTGCCATTTAAAAATTGTTTTTGTTTTTCATGAGTTGTAATAATTCTTATATATTCTGGATATTAATCCCTTATCCGATTTCAAAATTTTTTTCCAGGCTGTGGCTTACCTTTTCACTGTCCTCATAGGGTCCTTTACACAGAAGTTTCTAATTTTGATAAAGTACAATTTATTTTTCTTTTGTTTTGTGCTTTTGATGTCACAGCCAAGAAATGACTGCCAAATGCATTGTCATGATTTTTCCATATGTTTTCTTCTCCATGTTTTATAGTTTCAGTTCTTACGCTTAAGTCTTTGATCCATTTTGAGTTAGTTTTTGTATATCGTATTAGGTAAGGGTCCCACTTCATTCTTTTGCGTGTGGATATCTAGCTTTTCCTGCACCATTTGTTAAAAAAGGCTGTCCTTCCCACATTGAATAGTCTTGATACCTTTGTTGAAAATCACTTAACTATATATGTCAGGGTTTATTTCTGGGCTCTATTCTATACCACTGGTCTATATGTCTGTCCTTAGGCTAGTATCATATTGTTTTGATTACTGTAGCTTTGTAATCAGTTTTGAAATCAGGAAGTGTGGGTCTTTATACTTTGTCACTTGTTTTTCTCTAAGATTATTTCAGCTGTTTGGGGTCCCTTGAGATTCCATATGAACTTCAGAATAGGTTTCTATGCCAAACAGGCCATAGATTTTGAGAGGGCTTCGTCACTTTGGGTAATACTGTCATTTTAATAATATTAAGTCTTTCTATCTATCAACATGGGGTGTCTTTCCATTTATTTGTCATCTTTAATGTCTTTCAGCAATGTCTTGTCTTTTTTTTGATGTGTAAATATTTTGCTTCCTTGGTTAAATTTATTCCTAAGTATTCTATTCTTTTTGACATTATTATAAATGAAATTGTTTATTTTCAGATTGTTAGTGTGCAGAAGTTCAACTGATTTTAGTGTGTTGGTTTTGTACCCTGCACCTCTTTGCTGGATTCATTTTTAGTTCTAACAGTTTTTAGAATTTTTTTTAGACTTTTACATATGAGATCATGTCATTTGTGAACTGAGATAATTTTACCTCTTACCTTCCAGTTGGATGCTTTTGTTATGTTTTTCCCTGCCTCATTTCTCTGGCTAGAACTTTCAATACTGTGTTGAATAGAAGTTGTGTATGTGGGCATCCTTATCTTGTTTCTGATCTTAGGGAAAAAGTTTTCAGTTTCTCATCATTAAGTATGATGCTCGCTGTGAGTTTTCATCCATGGCCTTTATCATGTTGTGACATTTCTATTTGTAGTTTATTGAGCATTTCTTTAATTGAGAGATGTTGAATTTTATCAAATTTTTTTTGTAGAGATGCATATTGAAGTACAGTCATGTGCATAAGGACATTTTGGTTAACAAGACTGAATTTATGATGGTGGTTACATAAGATTTTAATACTGTATTTTTACTGCACCTTTTGTATGTTGAGATACATAATTGCCTACAGTAGTCAATGTGGTAACATGCTGTACAGGCTTACAGCCTGGGAGCAATAGGTTATACCATATAGCCTAGGTGTGTAGTAGATTGTACCATCTAGGTTTGTGTAAGTAAACTCTGGGATGTTTGCACAATTATAAAATTGCCTAACGATGCAGTTCTCAGAATGTATTCCTGTCATTTAAGTGGTGCATGACTATGTGAGGATGATTTCTGGGACTGACTTTAAAATACTGCAGCAAAGAAGAAAAGGGGATTGGTAAAGCAAGTGTGGCAAAATCTGGATAAGTGTGGCAAAATCTGGATAATTGTGAGAAATGGATGATACTTACCTGGAGATTTATTAACTGATTTCTACTTTTGAATACGTTTGGAAATTCATATAATAAAGCTTTTTATTTATTTATTTTTTTGAGATGTAGTTCTGCTCTTGTTGCCCAGGTTGGAGTGCCGTGGCACGATCTCAGCTCACTGCAACCTCCACCTCCTGGATTCAAGTGATTCTCCTGCCTCAGCCTCCCAAGTAGCTGGAATTACAGGCATGTACTACCACACCCAGCTAATTTTCACATTTTTAGTAGAGATGGGGTTTCACCATGTTGGCCAGGCTGGTCTTGAACTCCTGACCTCAAGTGATCCACTGCCTTGGCCTCCCAAAGTGCTGAGATTACAGGAGTGAGCCATTGTGTCCAGCCTACATAATAAAACTTTTGGAAAGGAAAAATTTTATTAAAGTTCTCTATATTGTGTTCTTTTTATTTTCTTTATTTCTGTGTTTAGTATGAATGTGTAGTACTCTGTAAACCTGAATTATTTTGGGGGGACTTTGAAAAAACTGTAGATTTTATGAGTAGATTTATCAGGCTTGGGTTAGGACTTGGTCCCTGGCAGTGATTGGGATGCAGCCAGGTTTAGGAATGATAAATAGGAGTAAAACTTAGGAAAGGGAATGGCAGCATCATCCCTTTGTGTTCTTTCTTGCAAGCTAGGAGAACATTCTTCCTTAGTGGGAAAAGAGCAGGACTTGGAATCACAAATTCTACTCCAGACAGTAAGGTCACCTTAGTTGAACAGATAACCTTTTAACTACTTAAAGATTTGGGCTACTTCAGCCTTGGAAAAATTAGGAGGCTGATCTAAGACCACTGGAAAGCTCCCTGAGTTAATTATCCCACAAATGAGACTGGCTGATGCCCGCCTCAGCCTGAGAGAAAAAGATACTGATCACTAGAAAGGAGGGGATTAATATGGAATAATCCTGTGTACTTAAGAAGAGGATATTTATGTGTCTGCATTGGGTTAAGTTTTTAGACAGGGAAATAATTTCAAATCCCCAAAGGTATTTTTGGAGTGAGAAAAGGGAGGGAAAATCTTGTTTAATTTAGTTAATTTATTTTTGGTGCTCATTTATTTAAATAAGCATAAATAGTAGAATTGTGACATTTTATAGTTATTTTCTACATTTCAAATAGAAAAAATCGCTTCTTGGATGGTCTAATGGAACCACAACCTTGACATATTTAATAAAATTAAACATTGTACAAGGAGCTTTTCTTTTGAAGCCTTTAAGAATGTTCAAACATGTCTTGTTAGCTCACTAACAGGTCCAGTTGGAAGCTAGAGGACATGCTGGCAGCCTGTTAGATCCTGAGGTCCCTAGGCCCTGGGATTAGCTCCAGATTGCATCCTGGGGGTTAGTGTGGAACTGCTAATAGCTTTCAGTCTTTTACAATCTAGAATTCAGAGGAGAAGGGATCGTAGAGATTTTGGGGGCAGCCCTTCCTTTTGTAGATGACAGCTGAGGCCCGGAGAGGAGGACGGCTTACCCTGAGCAGAGCACTCCCGCTGAGCCAGGCAGATTCCATTTCCCGGGGTCTCTGTTAGGATTGCAGCACCTTCAAAACATATAACATACTTCGCTGCCGGAAGCCACATCCTTCAGTGGTGACACCTAGAGGCAGCCCCCTTGGTCTTTTGCTTGTTTTGGAGAGATGCAGCGTGACTGCTTTTGTTGTTACAGCACTGGGTGGTCTGCTAGTGAGCACGCAGTATAAATAACAACTAATAAATAATTTTACAGCAAAAGCCCTAAATCTTTCCAGATAGTGCACTGGTGCATGGCTGTCAAATGCCAGAGTGATCCTAAGAAAACAGTAACTTTAACCCATCCATCTTTTACGTACATGGCACATTGTTGTCATAAAATTTTCCTAAGGTTTTAATGGCTTCAGGGAAAAAAATGTACATGTAAAAACACACATACACAAACACACCCACATATGAATAGCTGCCCTCCCTGGTGGCATGATGACTTCCATTTTTAAACATGACCACTTGACACCTTTCTGAATTTTTCCTCTATTTTGGCCAAAGTAACCTATTTTATTTTACTGCGGTGAATTTGAGCAGACTTGATATTTTTTGATAAATGGTCTCTAAGTTTTGCATTCTGGGCCATACTTTTGTTTTAGTGTCAGAAATGGTAAGTTGATTTGGTTTAACTCATTTTGTAGGGTCGCCTTTCTTTTCAACCTCTTGAGAGCCAGCTACCCGAGTGCTGTGCTATCCAAGACCTTTGGTACTTCAGCTGAGTTGAGGGTTACGATTCTGGCCTTATCTCCCTCCCTGAAATTTCTCAAGCTTTAGCTGCTTCTCTCATAAATTGGGGATAATACTGACGGCATAGGGTGACTTTAAGGATTGAGTATGGTAGCTTACATGAGAACCCCCAGCCTTGGGTCTCCATATAAAGGTCTTGATGAGTGTTGGTTCTCCTTGCCTTCTGTATTTTTCCTTATACCCCCTTTCTGTAGGAATCCTGCCCAGAGCATAGCCTGTTCTCTCCTGAAGCCATCTGGAATGGAAATAAAAGCTGTGCTCCTCTGTTTTCATCGTGCGCTGTAACTTGTACCTCTCCTGTACAATCTTTGATATGATGTCTTTCACTCTGGTGATTACATGGGACATGTCTGTACCTTCTCACCCTCCAAGCTGGCTAAGCCATGAGAAGGAAAGCTGTCTGAAGGCAGAGGCTGAGGCTAATTGAGTCCTGTAGCTCCTACAGGATTAGTGCTGTGCTGCCCACATAGCAGGCGTGATCATGGACGAGCTCTCAACAGATGTGAGGGGCAGTTGTTTAAAATAAATTGTTAATGAAAACACATGGACACGGGGGCAACCAGCACACACTGAGGCCTGTTGGGAGTGGGGGGCAAGGGGAGGGAGAACATTAGGACAAATATCTAATGCGCTCAGGACTTAAAATCTAGATTGCAGGTTGATAGGTGCAGCAAACAACCATGGCAATGTATACCTATGTAACCTGTACACTCTGCACATGTATCCCAGAACTTGTTAAAAAAAAAAATTTTCTGGCTGGGTGTGGTGGCTTATCCCTGTAATCCCAGAATTTTGGGAGGCAGAGGTGGGTGGGTCACCTGAGGTCGGGAGTTGGAGACCAGCCTCACCAACATGGAGAAACCCCATCTCTACTAAAAATCCAAAATTAGATGGGCTTGGTGGCACATACCTGTAATCCTAGCTACTGTGGAGGATGAGGCAGGAAAATCACTTGAACTTGGGAGGTAGATGTTGCAGTGAGCTGAGATAGTACCATTACACTCCAGCCTAAGCAATAAGAGCGAAACTCCGTCTCAAAAAAAAAAAAATTGTTCTTAAATCATTAGAATATACTCACTCATTAGGTGGTAGTCATCTCCCTTATTCTTGCCACTTCCAGTCTGCCCACATCTGTCTCAACCCACCCACTCAAAGGTCCTCTGGCCTTCACCTTGGCTTCTCTGAGGAGGTGCCAGGTTTATACAGTAGTGGGTAACTGCATGCAGCCTGACCACTTCCTAGCTGTGTGTTATGGATTGAATTGTACCCCCACAAAGTTGTTGAAGTCCTAATGCTCCAGCCTCCAAATAGGACCTTATTTGGAAAAGAGTCTTTACAGAGGTAGTAAAGGTAACATGAGGTCATTGGCGTGGGCCCTAATCCAACATGAGTGGCGTCTTTATTAAAAGGAAATTTGGACACTGAGACAGACATGGACAGAGGGAAGACGATGTGAAGACACAGGGAGAGTCCCAGCTACAAGCCACGGAACACCTGAGCCTCTTAGAAACTCGGTGCGAGGCATGGAAAAGAATGTCCCCCATAGCCCTCACAGGAACTGACACCTTGATTTTAGACTTTGAGCCCCTAGAACTGTGAGCCAACAAATGTCTGGTTCAATTACCCAGTTTCTGGGACTTTGTTATGGCAGCCCCGGGGAAGTATTATGTGGTGGGGAGTAGGCAACTTGATGAAACTTTTCAGCCTTATTTTCCTTCTCTATAGATTGGGATGATGTGAGAAAACGTACCTATCTCATGGGTGGGTTCTGAGGATTAAATCGTGCCTGGCACTTTGGGATAGGCCTTAAAAAATAGCATTCATTCAATGTTATCCACATTGAATGAACTCTCTGACTTCCGCATTTCTGGGCCACTTTTTTTTTTTTGAGACAGAGTCTTACTTTGTTGCCCAGGCTAGAGTGCAGTAGGTACGATCTCGGCTCACTGCAACCTCTGCCTCTTGGATTCAAGCACTTCTCCTGCCTCAGCCTCCTGAGTAGCTGGGATTACAGGCACCTGCCACCACACCCGGCTAATTTTTGTATTTTTATTAGAGATGGGATTTCACCAGGTTGGCCAGGCTGGTCTCAAACTCCTGACCTCAGGTAATCCATTCACCTTGGCCTCCCAAAATGCTGGGATTACAGGGGTGAGCCACTGCGCCCGGCCTCCTGGACTACTTTTAAATTTAGTAGTCTCTTCGGTTCTTACAGTGACCTGTTTAGCCAGGTTTTGGTAGCCATAAGATCTCAATCTTAGTGTAAAGCAGCAGTCCCCAAACTTTCTGGCACCAGGCACCAGGAAATGATTTAATGGAAGACAGTTTTTCTGTGGACTGGCAGATGGGGGCAGAAGATGGTTTTGGGTTGATTCAAGTGCATTACATTTGTTGTGTACTTTCTTTGTGTTTAAATTTTAAATTTTTTTTTTTTTTTTTGTGAGGGGATGGAGACTCGCTCTGTCACCCAGGCTGGAGTGTAGTGGTACAATCTTGGCTTACTGCAACCTCTGCCTCCCAGTTTCAAGCAATTCTCCTGCCTCAGTCCCCTGAGTAGCTAGGATTACAGGCGTGCACCACCATGAATGGCTAATTTTTGTGTTTTTAATAGAGATGGGCTTTTACTAGGTTGGCCAGGCTGGTCTTGAACTCTTGATCTCAGGTGATTTGCCTGCCTTGGCCTCCCAAAGTGCTAGGATTATAGGGGTGAGCGACCACACCCACCCTTGTGGACTTTATTTCTGTTATATATTACATTGTAATATAAAATAATTATGCAAGTCATGGTAATGTAGAATCAATGGGAGGCCTAAGCTTGTTTTCCTGCAACTAGATGGTCCCATCTAGGGATGGTGGGATACAGTGACAGATGATCAGGCATTAGATTATCATAAGGAGCACACAACCTAGATCCCTCACATGTGTGGTTCATGATAGGGTTTGCACTCCTGCAAGCATCTGATGCCGCTGATCTGACAAGAAGTAGAGCTCAGGTCGTAATGTGAGCGATGGGGAGCAGCTGTAAATACAGATGAAGCTTCACTTGCTCACCTGCCACTCAACTCCTGCTGTGCAGCCTGGTTCCTAACAGGCCACGGATCGGTACTGGTCCCGGCCCAGGGGTTGCGGACCCCTGTTGTAAAGCAAATCATATTTGTCACCCAGGCTTGAGTCTAGTGATGAAAACATGGCTCACTGCAGCCTCCACCTCTCAGGTTCAAGCAATTCTCCCACCTTGGCCTCCAAAGTTCTGGGATGATAGGCATGAGCCACTGTACCCTGCTAGGAATGTAGGTCTAATTAGGGGTTTCATTTCCTGACAAAGTGCTCATCAACAAGTCAAATCTTTAAAACTGTCCCATTGCCATGGATTAGCATGTGTTGACTGGCTGGGCTCTGGTCTCTCTGAGGTTGCCATTTTAACTGGGAGCTTTCGTTACACTCTTTGAATATCTTGATTTCCTTGCTTTTAAATGCCTGTCAATATAGGATATAGGAAGTAGGATTTGGATTATTTGGTAGTTGTTAGGAAAAAAAAATCCTTAATTCTTGCTTGGTGTGTGCGGGGTAGGCAAATGTGGCTTCAGTCTGCCACTGAGCGTAGCTGTGTGGCATTGGGCCTGTTGCTTAATCCTTCAGAGCATCTGTTCTCTCTCCTTTGCAAAACAAAGGTGGTGATATCTGTCCAAGAGGTGGCTTTTGGTTCAAGTAAGATAACATAGGTAAAGAAACTCCTTTTCTATGTTGTGCATACTCAGAAAAAGCTAATTCCTTTTCTCTCATCTCCCTTGTTTGTCAATGGTTACAATCTGTAAGAGCAATGGCTCAAATGTTGGTCACTTCAGGCATGATGTCAAAGTTCCTTTTGGACACATAAAGAGCTTATCGTGTCCCTCAAGTTGTACTCCATGAAAAGCTGCCCGCCACCTACATGCTGAGAACCTTGGAGTGACATAATTCGGATTAAAAACTTTATTTCAACATGGTCTGAAGTGAATTTGATGTTCTGCTTCTTAGTTCTTTTAGTGATTGTATAACTTATGAGTTGTTTATTTTATTTTTTAAAAAAGCCTGAAAGGACTAAACATTTGAAGAATGAAGTATCACAAGATGGGTGTGTGTGTGCATAATGGTTAAAAAAGTAAATTTTCCTATAGCTCATGCTCTGTATGAATTGGTCATCTGTATAAATTAAATGTATATTTTTGAAGTTCTCTATGATAAATCTGCATTAGTAACTATGGCTATTTGAGCACTTAGGCTTCAGATAACATCAATATACCTAAGAAATTTCAAAGCTTTTTATAAACATCAATGTAGACAATATTAATATCCATATAAAACAGGACTTCAGTTTGAGCTTAATTGAATTAGTCACTTGGTATCAGATGTAGGGGCCTGCTCTTCAGTTTCACTTAAAAGCAATAGGGAAGGAAAAGAAAGAGGCATCGAATGTTCTGTTTTGGCATCATTTTATTTGTTTTATTAATATTGCTAGTCTCAAAGCCATTCTTGGATGATTCCATTAAAAGGAGGTGGGATATTTGCCATTTTCCAAGTAATGATAGATGATAGGAGAGACCCTTCATACCTTATTTTGACCAATATAACTCATTCTATAACTGATTTTTTTGTCCCTTTAAAGTAAAATGATCTTATTTCTTATTAAAAAAAAAGGCATACATTCTATAGGAGAAAGTTCACAATGTAGGGGAAGTTTCCAAAGATTTTTAGACTCCCCTCTGATTAATAATTATTTTCACAAACTGTGCTCAGGTACACCATGATTTGGGTTGCTGTATGATCTGGAAGCCAATGTAAAGTGAATCATTATAAAGCAAATCATATTTTCCCACGGGAGCCTAGTTTTAATTAGGGGTTTTATTCCTGACAAAGTGCTCAGCATCATATAAATCAAACATGTGGTTACTAATGTATTATAAAAGTAAAGATGCAGCTGTTTATATCACTGTAATAGTTTAAAATAATAGCATTATACTCCTTGTTACATACAATGGGCATGCATATGGTGCATACACTGATTATCCAAAGGGCCCAAGTGCTTTGTAAAATATACATTCAACATATAAAGTACACAGCTTTGCTATGATTTAATGTATATGAAAGAACTTAATAAACTGTAGAATGCCATACAGATGTAAGCTGAAATTTTATTAGCCTTGTGCATATAGCTTAACGTAATACATACATATAAAGACATTCCTAAATGTCTAATTGGGAACACTTCTGCTCACCTTAGGATTTGGAAGGACATTTGGTGATTTGGGTGACTCATAGCTCTGAATACCTAGGGAAATTTGAATGCATGCTTTTTTGTTAATATTTCTATATGCTTGTATGTTTTGTTTCAAAATGTTTTCTCATGTTTCATAATGGAATCCTTTTTGAAGAGTAGGACACCCATGCTCACAGAAGATTCTGTGCTTTCTATCACTGATAAATCCTTTTTTTTTGCTGATACTTTCAGAGTCACTTTGTGGCTATGAAGTTGTAAAACTGAAACTAAAATCTGTGACTCCTCATTCTGTGCTTTTTTGAATATACCATAAGGGCCTGCCGTTTTCTCTGTAGTTAAGCAGATGCTAGTAAAATTATTTCGGAGATCTTAAGAGTAGTGTTTAAGGAAGCTGGGATTACCCTTGAAAGGAATCATTACGGAGCTGAAAATGTGGAGTCCCCTTAGAAGACTTCAGTCTACAGCTATGAAGTTGTAGAGAGGAAGAGCTGGTGTTTTTCTTTTCTTTTTTCTTTTCTTTTCTTTTTTTTTTTTTTGAGACAGGGTTTCACTCCGTCACCCAGGTTAGAGTGAGGTGGTGCCATCCTGGCTCACTGCAGCTTTCACCTCCCAGGCTCAAGCAATCCTTTCACCTCAGCCTTCCAAGTAGCTGGGACTACAGGCATGTGCCACCATGCCTAATTATTTTTTCATAGAGATGGGGTCTCCCTGTGTTGCCCAGGCTGGCCTTGAACTCCTGAGCACAAGCAATCCTCCTGCATCAGCCTCCCAGAGTGCTGGGATTACAGGCACGGGCCACCATACCTGGCCCAAGCAAGAGACTCAAGTTTTTGCTCTTGCTAACCCACCCTTGCCCTCATAACATTACCGAATACAGGAGCTCACAGGAGGCTAGCAGGTGGACTACCTGAGCAAATCATGGGGAAAGGAAAAGCTGGATCATATTTCCTTGCCTTAGCATATTAGTCAAGTAATACTAGTCTATGCTGCAGTTATAAATAAACTCTGAAATCTCAGTTATAATGAAGATGTATTAATCATGCAAAATCAGAGGCTTTTTTTGTGCCATGACTAAGTGATCAGGGCTGTTGCCATCCTGCAGTTCTGCCATCTTGGAGTTTGTTCCTGGAGTATGAGGAAGAGGGACAGAAAGCTAATGACTCTCCTTGGGTGAAGGGTTGTGGTCTGAAGTCTTCCGGTTGTTCTCTGTGCTGAGATAATTGGCTTCTATAGCAATGAAATCATGACACTGTCTTCAGTGACATTCTTGTTAATCTCCTGAAATGACTGTGGCCTGACAATCACCTTCGTGTTTTTTTGTTTATTTAATAAGCATTTATGGAGTGCTTGTGTGCAAAGCATTGGGTTGAAAAGTTGATTCAATGCAGCAATTTGTTTGAAGGAATCACCTGAATTGTGTTGCATCCAGCAACCACAGTTTCTGTGTCTGGGACACTGCTAGCTCACATGAAGGTTTTGTGCATATTAGAAACGGGCACCCCTTCTTCAATGTATTTTACTTCCATTTGTCAGAAAATCATCATGCTGATTTTATTAAAACAATGCCCTTCACTATTGTCCCCTGAAACATCATCAAAATAAATATACAAACTAACAATGTCTGTGAACAGTGCCCTCTTAGTCGTGTGACTCTTGTGCAGTACACAACTTGCACAAGTATATGTGACAGCTTTTGCCCCCTTCCTTCCTACTATTGAATCTTTCTGGAATTTTGTAGCTATTTTCAGGTAATTTTTTTTTTCATTCTTTGTAAACATGGTGAGGCATTTCCCCCCTCTTTGGAGAAGACAACTGCAGTTCTGTTACGCTACAGGAAAAATGCTACTGCTTTTCATAGGGTCAAATTCCCATTTTATTTGCTGTGGCATATACTCTCATCATCTTAAATCTGGTTTAAAATTGTATCTACTTTCCTCCATTGGTCTCTCTGTTCTTTGACCATCTGCTACATTTTGAAAATACAGAGTTATCCTATTACAACAGTTTCATTTTATTAAAAAAACTTTTACTTAAATAGGACCTTAATGGAATATTCTAAGAGTGATAAATTCCTGCCCAGGGGCTAAAACATTTTGACAATATTAGGAAAAAGATTTTCTGTTTGTCTGTGTATGAAAGAGACCAACCCAACAGGCCATGCTATTATTTGTTAAATAAATAAATGAATGGACACATTGTGAAGGACATGTAGTAGTAGCTGTAAATGAATTACTTTAAAAAAAAAGTGTGTTATGATTACATGTTATCACGGAAGGACCCCAAGCTAAAAAGCCCATTACTATTTCTTTGAGTTAAGGATCTCTGCTAAGAATGAAAGCCCAATCATGTGTGAAGAAAGGATAGTATGTTTAAAAAAATTCTAGGCCTGGTCTAATTGCACTTTGATTACTGTCTCTAGGGAGTAATTCTTACTTCTTGGTAGGAAACCATGAGCAAGTCTGACCATTGGATTTTGTGAAAATAAACTTCGTTTAATTTATTGACACGTTAGACATACCTGCCAAATTTTCTCATACTTTTTCTCTGACATGTGTCTTGCCTGATGGAGTCACTGTAATACATTCTATGTGTTTTAAAAGAAATTATGTTTTGCTAAGGAATGTATCAAAATTGTTAAACCATGTTGCACCTTGTTCTCATTAGTCTTTGGAATGCAGCTGCCGGAACAGAAAGGGCAGGGGAGGCTGAGTGGTGGTTCTGCGTGCTCTCACCTCCTTTCCTCACAGAGGCCCTTGGGCTCTATCGTGAGGTGCTGGGTCTCTGCTCGCCCTCGGGCAGCTTTGCCAGGAGAGTGCAGTCGTGGAGCCCGGCAACTCCAGCCACTGCTGCTCTGTTTAGAAAAAGCCAACAAAAAGGCTGGGCATGGTGGCTCACGCCTGTAATCCCAGCACTTTGGGAGGCCGAGGTGGGCAGATCACCTGAGGTTGGGAGTTCGAGACCAGCCTGACCAACAACCTGGAGAAACCCATCTCTACTAAAAATAACAAAATTAGCTGGGCATGGTGGTGCATGCCTGTAATCTCAGCTACTCGGGAGGCTGAGGCAGGAGAATTGCTTGAACCCTGGAGGTGGAGGTTGCAGTGAGCTGAGATTGTGCCATTGCACTCCAGCCTGGGCAACAAGAGCAAAACTCTGTCTCAAAAAGCCAGCAAAAAAGTGACTCTCACTGTATATACATCCCAGCTCCGACTGCTACACTATGTGTACAGGTATAACTTGTTTTACTGTGTTCCGCTTTATCACACTTTGCAGATAGTGTGTTTTTAATGTAGGTTTGTGGCAACCCTGTGTTGAAGAATTCTATCTGCTGTTTCTCCAACACTATGTGCTCACTTCTGTCTCTGTTACATATTGCCACTTCTGGCAGTATTTCAAGCTTTTTAATTATGTCTGTTATGGTGATCTGTGATCAGAAACCTTTGATGTTACTATTGTAATTGTTTTAGGGTACCATGAATCACACCCATATAAGACAGCAAGCAACTGAAAAATGTGCCTGTGTTCTGACGACTCCACCAACCAGCCGTTCTCCCATCTCCCTCTCCTTGGGCCTCCCTATTCATTGAGACACAATATTGAAATTAGGCCAATTATAACAATATAGCGGTCCCTAAGTGCTCATGCGAAAGGAAGAGTTGCACCTCTCTCATTTTAAATCAAAAGTTCGAGATGATTGAGCTTAGTTAGGAAGGCATATTGAAAGCCAAGGCAGGTTGAAAGCTAGGTCTCTTGTCCAAACAGGCAAGTCGGGACTGCAAAGGAAAGGTTCCTGAAAGATTGAAAGTGCTACTCCATTGAATGCATGAATGATATGAAAGCAAACAGCCTTATTGCTGGTATGGAGAAAGTTTTAGTGGTTTGGATAAAGATCACAGCAGTCACAACATTCCCTTAAGCCAAAACCTAACCCAGAGCAAGGCCCTAACTCTTTTCAATTCTGTGAAGGCTGAAAGAGGTGAGGAAGCTACAGAGGAAATGTTTGAGACTAGAAGAAGTTGGTTCACAAGGTTTAAGGAAAGAAGCCTTCTTCACAACATAAAAGTGCTAGTGGAAGCAGGAAGTGCTGATGTAGATGCTACAGCAAGTTACCTGGAAAATCTAGCTAAGATCTCTGATGAAGGTGGCTACATTAAACATAACAGATTTTCAGTGTAGATGAAACAGTTTTCTATTGGAAGAAGACGCCATCTAGGACTTTTATAGCTACAGAGAAGTCAATGCCTGGCTTCAAAGCTTCAAAGGACAGGGTGACTCTCTTGTTAGGGGCTAACGCAGCTGGTGACTTGATGTTGAAGCGAGTGCTCATTAATCATTCTGAAAAATCCTAGGGCCCATAAGAATTATGGAAAATCTTCTCTGCCTGTGCCCTATGGATGGAACAACAAAGCCTGAGGGCACATCTGTTTACAGCATGGTTTTCTGAAGATTTTAAGCCTTCTATTGAGACCTGCTCAGAAAAAAGATACCTTTAAAATATTACTGTTCACTGACAGTACACGTAGCCACCCAAGAGCTCTGATGGAGATGTATAAGGAGGTTAATGTTGTTTCCATCCATGCTAACATAACTTTCATTCTGCAGCCCATGGGTCAAAAAGTAATTTCAAGTTTCAAGTCTGATTTTTAAGAAATACAGTTCATAAAGCTGTAGCTGCCATAGACTGTGGGTAACCCCTAACCAAGAATCAGCATGTCCTTTGAAGATCTGAAGCCAGGCATTGACTGGCATTGACCTTCTGGAAAGGATTCGCCATTTTAGATGCCATTAAGAACATTAGTGATTCATGTGAGGGGGATGAAAATATAAACATGAACAGGAGTTTGGAAGAAGTTGATTTCAATCCTTGTGGATGACTCTGAGGGCTTCAAGACTTCATAGAGGAAGTCACTGCAGGTGTGCTGGTAATAACAAGAGAACTAGAATTAGAAGTGGACCCTGAAGACATGAATAAATTACTGTAATCTTAGGATAAAACTTGAATGGGTGAGGAGTTACTTCTTTGGATGAGCAAAGAAAGTGGTTTATTGAGATGGAATCTACTTCTGGTAAAAATGCAGTGAACATTGTTGAAGTGACAAAAAAGGATTTAGAGTATTTATAAAAGCTTTTTGATATGGTTTGGCTCTGTGTCCCCACCCAAATCTCATCTTGAATTATAATCCCCACATGTCGAGGGAAGGGTCTGGTGGGAGGTAATTTGATCATGGGGTGGTTTTCCCCAGGCTGTTCTCATGATAGTGAGTTCTCACAAGATCTGATGCTTTAAAAGTGTTTGGCTGTTACCCCATCACTCTGTCTCCTGCTGCCAGGTAAGACGTGTCTTTCTTCCCCTTCCCCTTCTGCCATGATTTTAAGTTTCCTGAGGCCTCCCCAGCCACTGCAGAACTGTGTGTTAATTAAACCTCTGTAGTTTATAAATTACCCAGTCTCAGTTAGTTCTTCATAGCAGCGTGAAAATGGACTAACACACTTCGTACTTTTGCTCCTTTTTTTTGCTCTCCTTTTTTTCTTCCTTGAATAACCTCTCTGCTAATGGTCCATCTGGCTAACTCTACTTAGCCCAAGTGTCACCTCATCCTGGAAGCTCTCCCTGATTTCCTCTGCTGATGTAGGTGCTCAGCATCCCTGGTGTTCACACTAAATTTTATGAAATACAGCCATCAAAACAATTACCTTGTAGCACAAATACTTGTTTCTCCTGATTGGACTCTGAAATCTAAGACTGTAGCTTTTAATTTTTATCTCCATAAATGATCACAGGCTTGGTATATAGAAATTCAGTGAATGAATTAAGATAAGATTTCCAAGGTATATTACTCAACAAGTCTTCCAAAGCAGTTATATTATATTCAAAAGCAGACATCTCTCCATCCAGTGAGTTAAAGTAAGTGAATGGAATGGCTTTGGTGAAAAAGTTATCCGAGTGAAAAACTAATTGAGTTGTTTGGTCAGTCTCACCTTACTGCTCTCCCTCTCAACTGATGTTATATACAAAGTTGCCAGAAGGAAAAAGGTCTGCTAAGAGTAACCCCTTCTGCCATGGTGACTCTGTTGGAAGTCATCCAGTGACAAGACCTTGGAGGCAGCAGCTCTTGTCCCTGGCCCTTTCATTTTGTGTGTTTCAGTATACTTTGCAGAGCTTTTCCTGGGAGACTGGTTGCCTGCTCTGATGTGTCAGAGCTCCTAGCAGGAGCCCAGATGCAGGCTCCCTCGGACACCTTCTCTGGGGAGGGAATTTTATTACCCAATAAAAATCACCACGGAATTCCAAGAAATGTGACCCTGAAATTCATCAGGCTGTTTTATAGTGAGATGTTTTCTTGTCTTGGTGCCTGGGACTAATGGCCAATGGGTTTGCATTATCTTTAGATCTAGGGGCAACTGTATCTTCATTGCTTGGACATTTTAGTATTGAGGACTGGCAGGTTTTGGCTGAGCTGGGTGACTCTGAATTCCTACCCTGCAGGTCACCCTGGTGAGTGAAGATCTAAGGTTCTCAGAACGGAGGGAGAACACGCAGTGAAGTGTGTGAGGGGCTGTCAGGGGTACTGGTCCCTCTGGTGTGGTCTGGGAGGCCTAGAGAGAAAGGAGTCTGTGCTGGGATAGGGTTTTCTTCATTCTCTTGTGTCAGGGTCCAGCTCACCCAGGCTGCAAGAGCCAAATCCCTATAAACTCGAGTGTGGCAAGATGTAGAGAAAAAGGGTTTTGGAGTTGGGCAGAGCTGAATTGGAATCTTGGTTCTGGCACTTACTGTGGGACCTTGGGCAAGTTGCTGAGCCCCTCTGTTTTGTTTGGTTTTTCACTTGTGAGACAGGGCCCCCGGTCCCTGTGGGTCTGCTGTGAGGATGCAAAGTGAGAGCATTCTGGCAGAGCTCCTGGCACATTCCATGCCCTCGGGAGTTACCACCCCGATTTGCGAATGTCTGTTCTAAGGATAAATTAGAAAAATACACAGAGGCACAGAAACGGAGAGTGGGTTTTGTTTTGGCATGCTGGATGAGTGAAATGGCCAAAATCACTAGTATCCCATGGATGCCGGGAGGGCTCTGAGCTCTGTGAGGGGCTTTAGCCTGGCCCCTTGTCCATAGAATCTGCTCAGCAGCCCCATCTGGAAAAGGGAGTAAGGGTCAGGAGGGAGCCTGAGTTCTAGTGTTTGCTTTGCCACCAACCACGTGTATGACCTTAGATAAATCACTTGCCTCAGTTTCCAGACCCTGTTTGGAAATGGGTGTGGACCGGCTTTGAAATTTAATAGACATGAAAGTATTGTTATGAAACTATTAGAAAGTATTTTGTAATTAAGAATGGGGGTGGGAAGGAGCTTTCTCTTCCTTACTTTTCCTCCCTTCTTTTCTTTCCATGAACAAGGTATGTAATTATCAGAATCACAAAGAAATAACCTAGAAGCACTGTGGAGAAGCACGACTGTTAAAGTGATTTCTTGTAGCACTCTTCAGATCCATTTCCAGAGGTTTCTAGGAAAGACTTTGAAGTTGGTTTAACACTTTACACCTGCTTTGCTGTCAGGTGTTGAGCTAACTGGTCAGATTTGAATTTCACAAGTCCATGAGTCAGTTTATTCCTTAGCTCTTAGATAATGCTCTACCAGGATAAGCACATTTTAGAGGCGAAAATCTCCCGACAGTGTGAAAAATGCAGGTGGGAACGACTGGAAGGTGATATACCAAGATGTTAACTGATGGATGAGTGATGAGGGTTCTGGATGAGTTTTTATTTATACCCTTCTGTGCTTGCCAGGCTTTCAGTTTTTTTGTTTTTTGTTTTTGTAAAAATATGTCCCTCTCCCATAAAGCAAATGTAGTGCTATTATTTAATATAAGAAATATGGGATTTAAAAAGTTTGTGACTTGCCAGGAAACTAAAAAGGGCTAGTATATTTAGAAAATCCCAGAAGGCAGGCAGGGCCCAGCCAGGCTGTGAAACATTTCTTGAGCTCCAGCCTGATGCACACTCTCCTCTTCCTCCTCCTCCTCTTTCCCCTCTGCTGCTCAGAGCTGGGGGAGTTAGGACAAAACTTTCTCCTTCTGGCAAGGCCTTCCTTATGAAGGAAGTTACATACCAGTTTTGGTGGGTCTGGAGGATTAATGAGCTGCTAAAACTCAACTTCTTCATCTCCTGAAGCTTCCTTTCAAACTACAGATTCCAAATATGACCTATCACAGCCATGTACCACCTTCCACTATACTTCTGATTTGTATGCTTAAACACACACTCCCAAGTAGCGCCTAAATTCCTACTGTGGAGTCCAGGAGTTTGTCATAAGGTGCCAGAAACACAACTTTATGAATGAGCTCAGCAGCCTCCCAGCATGAAAATGACTCTAGAATAACCCAGTTTTCAGGCCTCTGCCTAAATTAAGCTTCTTAATTATCCTAATTCGTTAATCATGAAGTATAAACACTGGAGCAAGTCAGCATGCTCGAAAGCCTGAAGGAAGTCCTTTCCTTCCTTAAGTAGACTCCTTTTTCTAACCACCCGTTTCAGAAAGTTACACCACCAGGCTCCATTTCCCTCCCTTTCATTTGTCCAGTACAGTCTATCACTGAATCCTGGTGAAATGTCTCTTAACTCTTTATTTTCTCTTTTCCACACTTTAGTGTAGGCCTTCATCTCATAGCCAGACAACTGTCATTGGTTTCTCTACTTCTAGACTCCTAAAAAAAAATGAAAGAAAAATGAAGTTTTTTTCTTTTGCCCAGGCTGTAGTGCAGTGTTACAATCAAAGCTCACTGCAGCCTCGAACATCTAGGCTCAAGTGATCCTCCTCCCTCTGTGTCCCTCGTAGCTGGGATTATAGGCATGGGCCAGTATGCTGGCTCCACTTCTAGGCTCTTAGCCTCTCAGTCCATACACTGTTGCTGGAATAATCTCCTTGGAAAATAGAGCTGGTCAGGTCACTTCCACTCCAGAGCCTGAAATCAACAGCTGAGTCAGCCCTTCCTGGTGTGATTTTCAGCCTCATGCCTATCCCCAGGCCAAAGGCTCTGGACTATCTCACTAACTGCTCCTTGCCTTCTCCCTGAGCCTTTGTTCAAATCCTTCTCTGCTCAGATACTGCTCATTCACCATTGTCCAGTCATGGTTTGTGTGCAAAAGCTGACCCATTCTCAGTTCTGGTGAAATTTCCTCACAAAGGCTGAGTTTATTACACATTTTTCTACCCTCACAGGAAAACATGTATTCCCTTATTTCCTTCCTCTGAGGTCCATTTAGCATGCTATGGCATTCTTCCTCTTGTTTTAGTAGTCTATTCAACGATTTGTATAATAATCTCAGTTAGTTGGTCTATTTGTGGGGAGAGGCTACAAGTCTATTTCACTTTTGGGTCTTTTCATATTGTCTAGCCTAGTGCTTTGGACGTATAGTTGCTGTATTTAATTAAATAGTAGCCATTTGAACATGGCTTTCAATGAGGTACCTAGAGTAGATTCAACATATATAATATTCTAAGTTTTCTTACCTTTATTTGTGAAGAGTAAAAGCAAAAATCTGAATTTATCCCATTTTAGTAGAGTGCTGTGAAATACTCCTTTGCAGCTGCTAAGATGCTGAGGCCTTGGAGTTTGACTTTTCAACTGGAGTAAACTTTCTTTGAAAAGAGAGTAACTTCAGGTCCAAGTATGGGAGTCCACAAAGAGTTGGAGATGTGTAACAGTTTTGGTGTGTGCTCAACATGGGGTTAGATCTTGGCTCTTGGGCGAATTATTTAACTTCTCTGACAGGACTCAGGTTCTCCATCTGCAAACTGTTGATAGTATCTGCCTAAATTGTTTTGTAAATTGTGGATGATGGATGTATGCATCTAGAACAGTGCCTGGTGCATAGTGGGCATGCCAAAAATGCAGTAACAGGCAATTATTTTCATAGCCATTCTACAGGGTTCAGTTAGAACGTGAGTCGTCTGCAAGTGCAGCTGCAGACTGAAAACCAACTTTATTTCAAAAGCTCGCCTTGCACAATGGCTCTTATTAAAATGTGAGGTTGTTTATAAAGCAAAAGATTACTTGACAGCTGACCCTGAAAACGGAGCTTGAGCTCAGGCAGGACGGGCCAGATGTGCTGTGCTGTTCCAAGCTGGGCATCTCCTCCCCAGCAGGCGAGCTCTTCAGCCAGAACAAGCAGATGTTTGGTTTTCTGGAGCAAGAAGTAAGGACAGGGTCCTGTTTGCTCTTTCACAATGTGAGTGGCTGTGAAAGGCTGGGCTGGGGAAGCATGCTAGGAGCTCGCAAACGTGCATGGCTTCAAAAGACAGCCTTAAAATTCATCACTCTTATTGCATTTCCACTGTGGGGTAGGGGTGGATCCAAGAAAAGACCCGAGAAAGAGCATTTGGTCATTTGGAGAGCTGGTAGTTGAGTACATACAATGGCCAGACACTGCTTTTGAGTGCTTAGGGCAATGAGGGGAATGGTGACACAGACTTTAGATCTAGTTCCACTCCAGTCTAGAACAGTAACAATCATTTTGAACTTTTTAGTTTAGTTTTTTTTTTTTTATTTTAAAGGAAGGGTTTTATTCTCTTACCCAGGCTGAATTGCATGCAGTGGCATAATCTCGGCTCACTGCAACCTCACCTCTTGGGTTCAAGTGATTCTTCCACCTCAGCCTCCTGAGTAGCTGGGATTACAGGCACACTCCATCATGCCAGGCTAATTTTTGTAATTTCTGGTAGAGACGGGGTTTTCCCATGTTGACCAGGCTGGTCTGGAGCTCCCAACCTCAAGTGATCCACCACCTCGACCTCTCAAAGTGCTGGGATTAGAGGTGTGAGCCACCACGCCTGGCAGTTGTGGACTTTCTTTGAGGAAAATGTGTATATACATACACTATTTTACATACAATTCCAAGAGGCTCCTGGGTCTTCTGAAGTTTGAAGAGCCCAAGCTAAGAATCCTTTATTTGGTAATTACAATCTAGTAGAAAACATAAACATGAACTTTGGATTTAGAAACACTTAGTTTGAGTTTGTGTTCCACTTCTTACCAGCTGTGTATCTCACTGAATGAAAGATCTTGGATGATTTAACCTCCATAAGCCTTAGACACCTCCTACATAGATGAGAATAATAGCAGCATCTGATGGGATTGTAATGAAGATGAAATAAGTTAATAAGCACAAAAGCTATTAGCAGTATGCTCAGCATGTGGTAAATGATCTACACATGGTAATACAATTATTACTAGCAAGGCTGCTATAAGGGAGACACTAAAGTATAGCAGATTAATTCCTATTGGCATCTGAGAAGGAAGTATGAACCACAGTTTTCAACTGAGGTTTTGTATAGAAAAGAATTGTGAAAAACAGTATGGTGGGGGTTTCTGTTACAACCAATTTATGGTAACTGTCTCATTGCAGTTTATTAAAGAAGGCAATCACAGTGGCATTCCATAGGGATGTTTCAGTGGTTATATAGTCCACGAAGATGACCTCATCGGATGGAATAAATCTCTCTCGGTGACAGCTAAATACTGAGTTATAACCCATTAGCAATAATGAAGAAAAAGGATAAGATGATGATGATAACAGCCATGAGCTATTGAGGGCTTTTCATGTGCCAGGCCTTGTGCTAAGAGCTTTGCATTTGTTTTGGTTTGTGGTTTTGTAGGGTCCTTCCTGAGGAAGCTTGAGGACTTTGACTTGGTGCAGTCAGAGGACAGCGGGCTGTGTGTGCACGTGTGTGTGTGTGTATGTGTGTGTGTGATGTGTGTGTGAACTAGCTAAACCAGTTTCTTATCAGCTTTCACTCATTTGACTGCTTTTAGAACCATGACTTTTAACATTTTGGAATGTCCTCATTGGAAAGTGAAAGTTTATCATGCAATGTGTAAGATTACAACCACAAGACCCAGGAAAGTGTCCCTGAGCTTGCGGGAGAGTTACAATTAACCTCGTAAAGAGTGCGGATGAAAGCCTTTCCCATAGTTACAATCAAAGACACTTTAGGCCACTCTTTCCCCAGAAGAATAGTTGCTTTTTATGGCATGTTTTAAAGTTTTATTTCAAAAACAGTCAGCATCTTAAAGCAGAATGCTGTATGCACCCCAGGACTTCACTTACAATGTGTTTTTAGTTTTCTCAGTCATATTACCAAGTTTCTGGCCACGACATGAGCTGCTACCCTCACAGACCTGCACACAGAAGGATTTAGCCTGACTTGATTGTGCTCCTAGCAAGAGCTCTTCCCCAGATCTTCCTGCTGTTTTCTTCTGAAAGGGAAGTTAGGAGTCAGCATTATTGTGTTAGAAAAGATCACCTTTTTCAGCCCTCATGTTTTTTAGGCCTAGAGAAGAGATGAACTCTAGTTCCATGCAGTTCTTTCTACTATACTCAGTACTCAGCTGCCCCTCAAACCCAAGAGAACAATTTTTTGCCCATATCCTGGCTTAGAATGCTTCCTAATTATGTCACATGTCTGTGTGCACACATGGGTGTATCTATGTGTTTTAACTGAAATACTGGAATGTCGTGTCTTTTCCTTAGACATAGGCACTGTGACTGATTACCTTTTGATGATGATCTTGCAATGAGCATGTAAGTATGACAGGGAATGATAAGGAATCTAGTAGTGCCAAGGTGTTAAGGTACTGCTGTAGTCAGTTTGCAACTGTGTTTGTGTGGAGTTTCAGGGTGAGGGAAACTTACATCTCTGTTGGTCTGCTTCACTTCAGCTGCAGTTCTTTCTTTTGAGTCTCACTTTTCCCTCAGCACTGTTATCAGCTTGCACTGGGCCTTGCGTTTTCTTGTTCAGAGAATGTATGCGCTCCCTCCACCCTTACATGTGCTCTGACAATGGCTAGAGAAAAGCATGAGGTTTGAACCCAGTCTTTGTGTGATCTCATTTATACAATGTAAGTATAAATTTGTATGCTCTCATTTATACGATGCGTAGGACAGCCATAGAGGGCTTCTCACTGGTCACTATGCCTAGAGTTTATCCCTTGATCAATTGACACTGGTATTAGGGTCTAGCTTTGTTACACAAGCTCAAATCATACCTGCCACCTGTTAAAAAAGGATCTAAACCTCCTCATTGCCTACAGGCAAGGGCAAATGATTCCATGTCAGGTGTCAATTGCATTTGATTGGCAGGGCTGTCTGCAGTGTGTGTTCTCTGAAGTGAAGTGCTATGATTAGACGTGTCTGACGTATGTGCAGAGAGGTAGTGGTGGCAGCATGCCATGTCATCATTGAGAGGATGAGGTCTGAACTTCTAAGCATGATCCATAAGACTCTTCTTGATCTGGTTTCTGTCTGCCTGTCCAGAATCATTTATCCTTCCCCAGCCTATACCCTCCCTGCTTCCTCAGCACTCATGCTGTCACTCCAGCATGGCTTTGCATCTGCCCAACTTCCGCTGGAAATCTCTTGCTTCTTGTTTCTCCATAGCTGCCTCATCGCTCAACAGCTGATTCAAGTATTACTGCCTTAGAAGCCTCCCCGCCTTCTTGCCCCTTAGTGACACCCTACACGGTTGTGATGATGCTACCCTTGATCATATGGTCAAGGTTGAGGGTCTGCCAGATTTCTCCACCGTAAAGTCACCATGTTCCCTTTGTATTTGATTACAATGGAGAGAGAGTCTGATACTATGCTGTTTCTTTTTTTTTTTTTTTGAGACAGAGTCTCACTCTGTTGCCAGGTGCCAAGCTCGAGTACAGTGGCATGATCTCGGCTCACTGCAGCCTCCGCCTCCTGGGTTCAAGCAATTCTCCTGCCTCAGCCTCCTGAGTAGCTGGGACTACAGGTGCATGCCACCACACCCAGCTAATTTTTTTGTATTTTTAGTAGAGACGGGGTTTCACCATGTTGGCCAGGATGGTCTCGATCTCTTGACCTCATCATCTGCCTGCCTCGGCCTCCCAAAGTACTGGGATTACAGGTGTGAGCCACTGCTCCCAGCCCAATATGCTGTTTCTTAACAAAACTTTACCCATTGGCCTTAGCATCCATCCATGGTTGAATGAATCCACCTGAATTTACCACCATCACCACAATCGATGCGAAACACGATGACTTATTTTCATCATTTCTTCTACATTTATTATTTGGTGTTCTACTATAAGAGCTTTCTCTTCTCCCCCATTTATATATGTACATATGTATGTCAGTATGTACTCATTGATCCGTTTTATTCAGTGAGTTCTAACCTATTACTATCTTCATTTATTTTAATGCTCAAATTATTCCCTATTCGAGCTCCTTCCAGCTGGCTCCCATGTTCTTTTGACATGTGCCCATTATCAATTCAGCATTTCCTGACTTTCTGACACAAGACGTTCCAGGCTCATCTTGTATTTCTCTACCTCAACCCTCAAACATTTTCTCTAACAGCTCTGACTCCTGTTACTTGAGGTTAATATTTAGAAACCAAGATCTGATTGTTCACTGTGCTTGTTGCTTCTATATAGATAGACATACACACGTAAACATATGCATAATATACATAAACACATGGAAAGTAACTTTCTGTATCTGTGCATGTATATTAAAAGCCCATCAGATCATACCAATACTTCCAATCCAGTTTCTTTCTAGCTTTCTTTCCGTGTTTAGAAATCACTTTTTAGGATGAGAACCTGGATCCTTCTATTTTGAATATATTTACTAATTTGTAAAACATAACCAGTCTTCCCAACTATTCTGGCTGTCTCTTCTGCCCTATTGTAACTACAGCCCCTTGCTGTCTGCTTCCTTGGCCATTAGGGAACGTTGCCACCAACATAAGACATAAGGGCCCCAAATTTTTGGATACTGGGCACCAATGTCAAGGGAAGATGGGAAGTGGTAGATAAGTTCCTTGAAGGCGAGGAAGTATGTACGTTATTTTTCTAATTATTACACAACACAGTACATGGCATATAACAAGAACTTTGTGAATGTTATATGGATGAATGAATAAGTGGGCAAATAAATGAAAAGACAAAACTGTACATTGTTTAACTTGTGAATATTGCAGTGGGATTATCAGGGGATCAGGGTATAATAGGTAAGACTGAGTACCTTCTGTATCTGAGATGATTTTTTGTCTCTTCACCCAAGTGAGGAGCTTGGAAAGCTGCAGAGGAAAGGGATCAGATATAGGGATACCTGCTTATGTGGCCAGATGACCTGAAAGAAACTCTGGTCTGGAATCAGTTGACAGATGAGGCACCCAGCTTGTCATATCCAGCACAGCACCAGGCATATGAGGAACCTTGAACCAGGATGTGTAATGACCATAAGGGCAAGGCACGGCTGGGCTTCGGCTGCTTCATTTTGTTTGAGATTCCTTTGTATGTGCTAGAGATAATACAAGGCAACACTCGAGAGAAAATAGTTCATACCTTCCAATGTGTTTCTGAAATTGTAATGGCATGCAGTCTCCCATGATATCCGTCTACAGCTCTGCAGGGATGTGCAGCTGTGTGGCAACTGTATTGAATGCCACTTTAAAGGTGTTGGTACTTTAGATGATTCTGCTCTAGCAGTGTGCAGTTGGACATAAATATGCACAAAGCTAATTTTATGCATAATTAAAACCAGTTATCATTCCATTAGAGTTTCACCAGCCTTACATGGTAACTACCTGTATGACACTGACAATATATAAAAACGCATTATTTTGTTGACTCATTTTGAGAACAGATTCTGTTGAGTGGTCACTTGGATCGTTTTCCCAACCCCATCTCTCTTGCCTATTTTCCAGTGTTCTGACTCCACACCTTTGATTTTGCAGTTTCCCGTGCAGCTGGGGGTGGATTTATGCCCTGATTCTAGTCAGTGAGAGGTCTTGTGAGGAGTGGTTTTTTTTTTTTTTTTTTTTTAAACTTTTCCTTTGTCTGGTGGCAGAGAGTGTGATACTGAGTACCCGAGGCTTCCGCCACTGCTTTCTGTGAATGGACTTTGCCTCCCCATGTGTACTCTGTTGGAAACGGCCATGGCCTTAGACACTGAAGGACTCGAGGTGTAGTGCAGTGTGGGCACAAAGAAGAGAAAAAGATGTAGGGGCTGGACAAAGGAAGAGCAGAGAGTATAAGTAAAGAGACAGATGGAATTTTGTAGAAGCTAGAGGAGACTCTACTGTTGGTACCTTGGGCTTCTTAGAGCCTCAGAGATGGAGACTCCAGGTCCACTTCCTCATGAATGCCCTTCTGTGGCTGATCTGGCTCTATGAGGCCCTTTGAAGCCCCAGACTGTTCACGTAGCATGACTCACAACCTCAGGTTTTGAGTTTTTTTGTAGACCTTCTGGTCTAAGAAGGTTGTAAAGGTTGAGATTAAGCAGATAAGTAAGAACTGTGCCTGGCACACAGTCAACGCTCGAGAAATGTTGCGTATTCACAGTGTTATCATTGAAGGTGTACAAGTCTGTTGATGCACAGATTCTATACATTTATGAACAAAAGGTAAAGGTCTCATGGAGAGTAGTTGTCAACCAGTCTAATAGAAATGTATGGTGCTTGTTCAGTAATTTGAGATGAGAATAAGAAGAGGGCTACTTTGCAAAGATTAGAGCAAGCTGAGAATTTTATTTTTGTGAAACTTATTTTTTTGTAAAGATTATTTAAAATAATTATTTCTTCTACCACAAATAAAGAATGGAATGAATGCCCATTGTGTGTGTATATCTGCCTGTTTTCTCCTAACACCTCTTCATTCCCTTGAACTTTGCCAGCATCTGGGAGGTCCAGTAAGAAATGCTCTTTAAATCCTCTGCATTCTTCCAGAAGCCCAAGGGGTTTAACAAGTTCTGACTTTAGTGAAAACATATAAAACCAACTTGGTTTTTTACACTAGAAATCTTCTTGTGTTTGTCAAGTAGCAAAAGCAAAACCCGACTCTTTTGTTATTGATTATTAATCAATATAAAGCAGGATGTTTGTTTGGGAGTGAGAGTGGGTTACCTTTAACATTTTGCAGTGCTATATTTTATTGGAGGAGTGGGTTTTATGCTATCCATAAAATTTAATTTCCAGTGAGAATATATTGAAAAAGTGCAATTGGAAAGGGGTGACTTAAAAATTTTTCCTTTGGGCTAAACATCTGAGAAAAAATAGAAAAATCATTAGTGAAATCAGAGACGACTTTGACATACTGAATTATGAACACACAGCACAGGGAAGTAATTTCATTCCAGCTGCTCAGCTGTGGTAATAATTAAACTAGAAGTCTAGCCTCCTGCTTTTTTTAGAAAGTAGGGGATGTCTTACAACAGTGACTTAGGTCCCTAAGAATCACATGCTTGTTGAAAAATATTGATGGTACCCAAAGGAATATATGTAGTGAAATAAGGATGTTTTTTCTAAAATCATTCCATTCATTGTTTAAATTATCTTTCTTTTGCTTCAGTGACATTATATGGGGGATTTGGCTCATATTTTGAAAAGCTCCATAGAGACAGAGAGAAAATAAAGATTAGCACTGGTACATTTTGATGGAAGGTACAACAGTTGTTGAGATTTTGGTTATCTGTTGGAATTCTGAAGGTTTGGAGAATTGAGGCAAGCGGCAGTGGGGCATGGGGAATATTCAGTTTTGGCAGCTTATGAGCAGTGGAGAAAATCCTTGCCGCTCGAATTCGGCATTGGCTACTAGGTCAGGGTCTTTCTGTCTGCACATCTTGCTCTGCCACTTGCTGCTGCAGAAAGTCCCCGCTTGGGGAAAAAGCACTCCCTTTGGTAGCAGTTCAGGTGAGAAAAGGTATGGGTTGGGTGGGAGTTCTGGTGCAGGTCAGACTGGGGTGGGGAGGTGGGGAGGGGGCAGGGAAGCCCAGGGAACCCATTTATCCTCCCCATTACCTGCAGCGTGAGACAGGGCCATGCTTAGAGGAGGAAAGCCTCCTGAAATCTTAACACAGGGAGATCTTGGCACTGAAAACCTGACATGGAGGCCAAGAGACCTCGGGCTTAGTTTTGAGGCTCAAGGCAATGGGACGACTATAAACACTGAAGTGCCCGGGAAGCTGCTTAACAGTAATTCAGAAGACACTTGAGGACTCCAGGACTTCCAGTAACTCTATGTCATAAAAAGCATGCTTGCACCCCAGAGAGGGATGCCAGAACATCAGAACATTCTCTTGAAGGAGATGAAATCCAACTGTTCCGGGGGCCTGTCCTTTGGACATTTTGGCCCCACTCATGTTGTCGCCAGTTCACCTGCTGAGACTCAAAGCACAAATCTAGGGCTGTGTCTTGTGTGTATAGACAGATTTGGGTAGGGAGCAGTGGCAGCGATCACAGCCTGGGGCCAGTGTTTATTTATAGACTCATCCAGAACGTCTAGTTCTTTCCCTGAACTTGAAGCTAGGCGAGGAGAGGAGTATGAACTCTACTGCTTGAGGTTAATCTGACCTCAAAGATGACAGCTGAGGGTAATCCTAGCCAATACCTGAGCATCCCCAAGAAATGGCCAGTGAAAGCACAGCACTTTGTTATTTATGCAAAATGAGGAAAGGGACTTGTGGAGGAAGAAATTATGAGGCACATTAATACATGTTGAGTGGTTGATGTTAGCTGGCTGGTAGAAATTAACATGGTGTATAGCATAACTGTTATCTTTTTACCTTAATTAATTTTATGAGACATTTAACATGTTCACACATCAAGCCAAACATCTGGGGTATATGGATGGTGGCATTTATCCAACTGTTTACACTCCCTGCTTTCCAAGAATCAGCCACGCTCACTGAGTCCCATTCACTTGCAAACTTAGTGATGCAGAGGCCATACAATCCCCAACTTCGAGCTCTCTGCTTATGAGTAGAGCAATGTCCTCATATTCTGAGAGATCAACTTGAATTTTCCTCAGAAAGGAATGAGATGTGATGAAAAGAGCATCCTTGTAGGAGTCAGCAAAGGAAGCACTAGCTCTGGTTTTAAAACGGACTGTTCTATGATATTGAGCAGATCCTTAACCCCATTGGCCTTGATTCCTCATCTGGGATATTGGTGGTGGTGGCAGTGGTAGCAGAAGTAATAATTTCTGCCCTGCTTAGCTCTCAGGGTTGCAGAAAAAATAAGACTGTACAACGAAGCTCTAGAAACTGAATGTATTTCACAAATTGTTCATCCAAAAATATTAAGTGTATAGTGTTCCAGGCATTGTGCTTAGCTGTTCATAAAATAGTGAACAAGATACCCCCTTCCTCACCAAGGAGTCTAGTTTGGGTAATAAATAAGCATTTTTTAATATTGTGGAATTAATGCTGTGATAAAAGTAATCTACAGTGTGCTGTGTAAGCAACCTAATCTTGGGTAGAGAAGAGATGGTGAGTCAAGAACAGTTACTGTTTTAAAATAGGGATTAGAGGGGCTTTGGTGGTTTTTTTTGCAGTGCCTGGAGGAGAGCCTTGGAAAGATTTGTTTAGCACAGTTGTTGGGTTTCATCCGAATTTCAGAGGGTCCTAGATTGCTTGAGAAGAGAATGAAACTCCAGTCAAGTGTGTGAGCTTGCTGTTTTTTTGGCTGGAGAACACTAAAAGGCCATGTGGGAACAAGCTTAGTGCAGCTGACACAAACTTCAGAGTGTGAGAAGGGAAGCTTCCTTTGGTTGTTGGCTCTGCGTTTATCATCAGCTTAAATCAAGATCCTGTTTTACCCAGGTGGTTGGACTAAAGCCTATTAGCCTCAAGGGAAGCTCTTACTTAAGCAGATACACGCTTGTTTCATGTAGGCCCCACTGCTTAGGGATTTGTATTCATATTTCCTTAATTTAGACAAAATCTGCAAAAAGAGAACAGAGTGACAAGCTCCCACATGTCCCATTTCCAGCATCAACAATGATCAGGGTTTTGCCACATTGGGTTCATCCATCAATCTTAGCCATCCATCAATCCCAGCCCGCCATGTTTTCCACCCCTACCGCCTCATTATGCTTCTCTCAAAGTAGGGACAGTTTTTGCCAGGTGCAGTGGCTCACACCTGTAATCCCAGCACATTGGGAGGCTGAGGTGGGTGGATCACCTGAGGTCAGGAGTTCGACACCGGCCTGGCCAACATGGGGAAATCCTGTCTCTATTAAAAACACAAAAATTAGTTGGGCATAGTGGCGCATGCCTGTAATCCCAGCTACTCGAGAGGCTGAGGCAGAAGAATCACTTGAACCTGGGAGGCGGAGGTTGCAGTGAGCCAAGATCACGCCACTGCATTCCAGCCTGGGCAACAAGAATGAAACTCCATCCCCCCGACCCCACCCCCCCACCCCCAGCCAAAAGAAAAGTAGGGATATTTTCTTATTTAACCATGATGTCACTACTACATCAAAAAATCCAAGGAGTATTAGAAACTTTTTTCCACTCTGTATTTCTCTCCAAAATTTTATTTTGAAAAACTTCAAGTGTACAACAAAGTTGAGAGAATTTAAAAGTGAATGGCTATGTATCTGTCACTTAGATTCCATCATTAACATTGACACATTTCTCCATCTATTCATCCCATTATCCATCCATCTCCTAAAAATGTATTTCTGGCTGGGTGCAGTGGATCATGCCTGTAATCCTAGCGCTTTGGAAGGTCAAGGCAGACAGCTTGAGCTTATGAGTTTGAGATCCGCCTGGGCAACATGGGGAAACCTCCTCTCTACAAATAACAAAAAAGGGAAGACTAGCAAGATGGCTGAATAGGAACAGCTCCGGTCTGTAGCTCTCAGTGAGACCAACACAGAAGGCAGGTGATTTCTGCATTTCCAAGTGAGGTACCCAGCTTATCTTACTGGGACTGGTTTGACAGTGGGTGCAGGCCATAGAGGGCGAGCAGAAGCAGGGTGGGGCATTGCTTCACCTGGGAAGCATAAGGAGTCAGGGAACTCCCTCCCCTGGCCAAGGGAAGCTGGGAGGGACTATGCTGTGAGGGACAGTGCTATCTGTCCCAGATCCTATGCTTTTCCCATAGCTTTTGTTTGCAACCTGCAGACCAGGAGATTCCCTCTTGTGCCTACACCACCAGGGTCCTGGTTTTCAAACACAAGACTAGGTGACCATTTGGGCAGACACTGAGCTAGGTGCAGGAGTTTTTTTTCCATACCCCACTGGTATCTGGAAACTAGTGAGAGAGAACCATTCACTCCTCTGGAAAGGGGGCTGAAGCCAGGGAACTGAGTAGTCTTGCTCAGCAGATCCCACCCCCACAGAGCCCAGCAAACTAAGATCCACTGGCTTGAAAAACCACTGCCAGAAGAGCAGTCTGAAGTTGACCTGGAACACTCAAGCTTGGTGGAGGGAGGGTCCTCTGCCATTACGGAGGCTTGAGTAGGAGGTTTTCCCCTCACAGTGTAGACAAAGCCACTGGGAAGTTTGAACTGGGTGCAGAACCCACCACAGCGTGGCAAAGCCACCATAGCCAGACTGCCTCTCTAGATCCCTCCTCTCTAGGCAGGGCATCTCTGAAACAAAGGCAGTAGCTCCAGTCAGGGGCTTATAGATAAAACTCCCATCTCCCTGGGACACAGCACCTGGGGGAAGGGGGGGTGGCTGTGGGTGCAGCTTCAGCAGACCTAAATATTCCTGCCTGCCATCTCTGAAGAGAGCAGGGGATCTCCCAGCATAGCTGTTGAGTTCTGCTAAGGGACCGACTGCCTCTTCAAGTGGGTCCCTGACCCCCATGCCTCCTGACTGGGACACCTTCGAGCAGGGGTCAACAGACATCTCATACAGGAGAGCTCCGACTGGCATCTGGCCAGTGCCCCTCTGGAACGAAGCTTCCAGAGGAAGGAGCAGGCGGCAATCTTTGCTGTTCTGCAGCCTCTGCTGGTTATACCCAGGCAAACAGGGTCTGGAGTGGACCTCCAGCAAACTTCAGCAGACCTGCAGAAGAGGGGCCAGACTGTTTGAAGGAAAACTAACAAACAAAAAGCAATAGCATCAACATCAACAAAAAGGATGCCCATGTAAAAACCCAAAGTGAAGGTCACCGACATCAAAGACGAAAGGTAGATAAATCCAGAAAGATGAGGAAAAACCAGCACAAAAAGGCTGAAAATTCCAAAAACTAGAATCCCTCATCTCCTCCAAAGGATCACAACTCCTCACCAGCAAGGGAATAAAACTGGGTGGAGAAGGACTTTGACAAATTGGCAGAAGTAGTCTTCAGAAGGTGGGTAACAACAAACTCCTCCAAGCTAGAGAAGCATGTTTCTGCCCAATGCAAGGAAGATAAGAACCCTGATAAAAGGTTACAGGAACTGCTAACTAGAATAACCAGTTTAGAGAAGAACATAAATGACCTGACAGAACTGAAAAACACAGCAGAGAACTTTGTGAAGCATACACCAGTATCAATAGCTGAATCAATCACGTGGAAGAAAGGATGTCAGAGTCTGAAGATAAACTTAATGAAATAAAGCATGAAATCAAGGTTAGAGAAACTAAAAAGGAATGAACAAAGCCTCCAAGAAATATGGGACTATGTGAAAAACCAAACCTACATTTGATTGGTGTACCTGAAATTGATGGGGAAAATGGAACCAAGCTGGAAAACACTCTTCAGGATATCATCTAGGAGAACTTCCCCAACCCAGCAAGAAAGGCCAACAATCAAATTCAGGAAATACAGAGACCACCACAAAGATACTCCTCGAGAAGAACAACCCCAACCCCAAGGCACATAATTGTCAGATTCACCAAGGTTTAAATGGAGGAAAAATGTTTAGGACAGCCAGAGAGAAAGGTTGGGTTACCCACAAACGGAAGCCCATTGGACCAACAGTGGATCTTTCTACAGAAACGCTACAAGCCAGAAGAGAGTGGGGCCAATACTCAACAGTTTTGAAGAAAAGAATTTCAACCCAGATTTTCATATCTAGACAAACTAAGCTTCATAAATGAAGGAGAAATAAAATCCTTTACAGTTAAGCAAATGCTGAGGGATTTTTGTCACCACCAGGCCTGTCTTATAAGAGCTCCTGAAGGAACTAAGGAGCACTAAATATGGAAAGGAAAAACTGCAAAAACATACAAAATGTAAAGACCATTGACACTATGAAGAAACGGCATCAACTAATGGACAAAATAATCAGTTAGCATCATGATGACAGGATCAAATTCACACATAACAATACTAACCTTAAATGTAAATAGGCTAAATGCTCCAATTAAAAGATACAGACTAGCAAATTGGATAAAGAGTCAAGATCCATTGGTGTGCTGTATTCAGGAGACCCATCTCACATGCAAAGACACACATAGACTCAAGATAAAGGGATGGAGGAAGATTTACCAAGCAAATACCAAAAAAAAAAAAAAAAAAAAGCAGGGGTTGCAATCCTAGTCTCTGATAAAACAGACTTTAAACCAACAAAGATCAAAAAAAGACAAAGAAGGGCATTCCATAATGGTAAAGGGATCAATGCAACAAGAAGAGCTAAATATCCTAAATATATATGCACCCAATACGGGAGTACCTAGATTCATAAGGCAAGTTCTTAGAGACCTACAAAGAAACTTAGACTCCCACACAATAAATGGGAGACCGTAACACCCCACTGTCAATATTAGATCAATGGGAGAGAAAATTAACAAGGATATTGAGGACTTGAACTCAGCGTTGGACCAAGGGGACCTAATTGACATCTATGGAACTCTCCACCCCAAATCAACAAAATATATATTATTCTGAGCACCACATAGCACTTTTTCTGAAATTGACCACATAATTGGAAATAAAACACTCCACAGCAGATGTAAAAGAATGGAAATCATAGCAAACAGTCTCTCAGGCCACAGTGCAATCAAATTAGAACTCAGGATTAAGAAACTCACTCTAAACTGCACGACTACATGGAACCTGAACAACCTGCTCCTGAATGACTACTGAAAAATAATAAAATTATGGTGGAAATAAAGACATTCTTTGAAAACACTAAGAACAAAGACACAATGTACCAGAATCCCTGGGACACAGCTAAAGCAGTGTTTAGAGGGAAATTCATAGCACTATATGCACACAGAAGAAAAAAGGAAAGATCTAACATCACAATTAAAAGAGCTAGAGAAGCAAGAGCAAACAAATTCAAAAGCTGGCAGAAGACAAGTAATAACTAAGATCAGAGCAGAACTGAAGGAGATAGAGACATGAAAAACCCTCCGGGAGGTGGTTTTTTGAGAAGATTAACAAAATAGACAGAGTGCTAGCCAGACTAATGAAGAAAAGAGAGAAGGATCAAATAGACACAATAAAAAATGATAACGGGGTTATCACCACTGATCCTGCAGAAATACAAACTACCATAAACACCTCTATGCAAATAAACTAGAAAATCTAGAAGAAATGGGTAAATTCCTGGACACTTATACCATCCCAAGACTAAACTAGGAAGAAGTTGAGTACCTTAAGAGACCAATAACAAGTTCTGAAATTGAGGCAGTAATAGACTACCAACCAAAAAAAGCCCAGGTCCAAATGGATTCACAGCCAAATTCTACTAAAGGTACAAAGAGGAGCTGGTACCATTCCTTCTGAAACTATTCCAAACAATACAAAAAGAGGGAATCCTCCCTAGCTCATTTTATAAAACCAACATCATCCTAATACAAAAACCTGGCAGTGACACAACAAAAAAATAAAATTTTAGGTCAATATCCCTGATGAACATTGATGCAAAATCCTCAATAAAATACTGGCAAACCAAATCCAGCAGCACGTCAAAAAGCTTATCCACCATGGTGAAGTCAGCTTCATCCCTGGGATGCAAGGCTTGTTCAACATACGCAAATCCATTCATGTAATCCATCGCATAAAAAGAAACAATGACAAAAACTACATGATTATCTCAAAAGGGGCAAAAAATGTCTTCGATAAAATTCAACACCCCTTCTTGCTAAAAACACTCAATAAACTGGTATTGATGGAACAGATCTCAAAATAATAAAATCTAGTTATGACAAACCCATAGCCTATATCATACTGAATAGGCAAAAGCTGGATGTATTCCCTTTGAAAACCAGTACATGACAAGGATGCCCTCTCTCACCACTCCTATTCAACATAGTATTGGAAATTCTGGCCAGAACAATCGGTTAAGAGAAATAAATAAAGGGTATTCAAATAGGAAGAGAGGAAGTCAAATTGTCTCTGCTTGCAGATGACATGACTGTGTATTTAAAAAACCCCATTGTCTCGGCCCAAAATCTCCTTAAGGTGATAAGCAACTTCAGCAAAGTCTCAGGATACAAAATCAATGTGCAAAAATCACAAGCATTCCTATACACCAACAGTAGACAGTCAAATCATGAGTGAACTCCCATTAACATTTGCTACAAAGAGAATAAAATACCTAGGAATACAACTTAACAAGGGATATGAAGGACCTCTTCAAGGAGAACTACAAACCACTGCTCAAGGAAATAGGACACAAACAAATGGAAGAACATTCCATGCTTATGGTTAGGAAGAATCAATATTGTGAAAATAGCCACACTGCCCAAAGTAATTTTTAGATTCAATGATATTCCCATCAAGCTACCTTTGACTTTCTTCACAGAATTAGAAAAAACTTCTTTTAATATCATATGGAGCCAAAAAAGTGCCTGTATAGCCAAGACAATCCTAAGCAAAAAGAACAAAGCTGGAGACATCATGCTACCTGATTTCAAACTATACTACAAGTCTACAGTAACTAAAACAGCATGGTACTGGTACCAAAACAGATATATAGGCTAATGGAACTGAACAGAGGCCGCAGAAGTAACAGCACACATCTACAACCATCTGATCTTTGACAAACCTGACAAAAACAAGCAATGGGGAAAAGATTTCCTATTTAATAAGTGGTGTTAAGAAAATGGGCTAACCATATGCAGAAAACTGAAACTGGACCCCTTCCTTACACCTTATAAAAAAGTTAACTCCAGATGGATTTAATGTAAAGATTTAAATGTAAGACCTAAAATCATAGAAACCCTAGAGGAAAACCTAGGCAATACCATTCAGGACATAGGCCTGGGCAAAGATTTCATAACTAAAATACCAAAAGCAATGGTAACAAAAGACAAAATAGAAAAATGGGACCTAATTAAACTAAACAGCTTCTGCATAGCAAAAAAAACTATCGTCAGAGTGAACAGGGAACCTACAGAATGGGAGAAAATTTTTGCAATGTATCCATCTGACAAAGAGCTAATATCCAGAATCTACAAGGAACTTAAACAAATTTACAAAAAAAAAAAAAAAAAAAAGACCCAACCTCTTCAAAAAGTGGGTGAAAAATATGAACAGACATTTTTCAAAAGAAGACATTTATGTCTAACAGATGTATGAAAAAAAAGCTCATCATCTCTGGTCTTTAGAGAAATGCAAATCAAAACCACAGTGAGGGCCGGGTGCTCTGGCTCAATCCCAGCACTTTAGGAGCCTAAGGCAGGTGGATCACCTGAGGTTGAGAGTTTGAAACCAGCCTTACCAACATGGAGAAACCTGTCTCTACTAAAAATAAAATTCACCTGGTGTGGTGGCACATGCCTGTAATCCCAGCTACTCGGAAGGCTGAGGCAGGAGAATTGCTTGAACCTGGGAAATGGAGGTTGCAGTGAGTTGAGATTGCACCATTGCAGTCCAGCCTGGACAACAAGAGTGAAACTCTGTCTCAAAACAAAAAACCACAATGAAGTACCATCTCATGCCAGTTAGAATGGTAATCATTAGGTCAGGAAACAACAGATGCTGGAGAGAATGTGGAGAAATAGGAACACTTTTACACTGTTGATAGAGGTGTAGATTAGTTCAACCATTGTGGAAAACAGTGTGGTGATTTCTCAAGGATCTATAACCAGAAATGCCGTTTGACCCAGCAATCCTGAGTATATACCCAAAGGATGATAAATTATTCCACTAAAAAGACACATGCACACATATGTTTATTGCAGCACTATTCATAATAGCAAAGACTTTAGACCAACCCAAATGCCCATCAATGATATACTGGATAAAGAAAATGTGGCACATATACACTATGGAATACTATGCAGCCATAAAAAAGAATGAGTTCATGTCCTTTGCAGGAACATGGATGAAGCTGGAAACCGTCATTCTCAGCAAAATAATACAGGAACAGAAAACCAATCACCGCATGTTCTCACTCATATGTGGGAGTTGAACAATAAGAACATATGGGAAGAGGGAGGTGAATGTCACACACTGGGGCCTGTTGGGTGTTGGAAGGAAAAGGGAAGGATAGCATTAGGAGAAATACCTAATGTAGATGACGGGTTGATGGGTGCAGCAAACCACCATGGCACATGTATACCTGTGTAACAAACCTGCATGTTCTGCACATGTATCCCAGAACTTAAAGTATAATAAACAGAAAACAAATTAACTAAGTGTGGTGGCACATGTGCGTAGTCCCAGCTACTGGAGAGGTTGAAGCATGAGGATGGCCTGAGCCCAGAAGGTTGAGGCTGCACTTAATCGTGATTACGCCACTGCACTCTAACGTGGCTAACAGAGCAGAGTAAAGCAAGAACCTCCCTCCAAAAAAAAAAAGAAAAAAAATTCAAAGTAAATAACAGAGATCAAGTAAAATTCTCCTCTAAATACTTTAACATTTGTTTCCTTAACTACAGTTCAGTCATTTTTTTTCTTTTGCAAGAAACTTAGCAATTAAATGAACAAATTTTGAGGTGCGCTGGCTGAGTTTTGACAAAATCATGTGCTTATTTAACCCAAGTCTCTATCAGGCTGAAGAACACTGCCAGCACTTCAGAACATTTCTGCCTGTCCCTTCCCCCTCACTCCCTTATCTCACTCTCAGTGGGAACCCCTGTCTTTTTTTTTCCAGTAAAGATTAATTTTTCTGTTCTATACTTTCATATCAATTAAATCATAAAGTATGTACTCTTTTGATTAATTCAGACATTTATTTTTGAGACAGGATCTCACTCTGCTGTCCAGGCTGGAGCGCAGTGGGGCAAACACAGCTCACTGCAGCCTCAACCTTCTGGACGCAAGTGTTTCTTTTGCCTCAGCTTCCCGAGTAGCTGGGACTACGGGCATGTGCCACCACACGAAGATAATTTTTGTATTTTTTTTTTTTTTGTAGACACGGTGTTTTGCCATGTTACCCAGGCTGAGCTGAAGGAATCTGCAGACCTCAGCCTCCCAAAGTGTTGGGATTACAGGTGTGCACTGTATCCAGCCCACAAAATATTCTTGAGATTCATTTATGCTGTTGTGGTTGAGAAAGTGGTTCATTCCTTTTTACTGCTGAGTGGTATCCTGTTGAATGATTATGACACAGTTTATCTACTTTCCTACCGATGGACCACCTGGGCCATTTCTGCTGTTCAGTTTTATGAATAAGCTTCTATGAACATTCTTGTCCAACTCTTTTTGTGAATGTATAGTTTATATTTCTTTTAAATAAATACCTAGGAATGGATAGATACCTAGGAATGGAAAAGATACCTCCATACTTTTCCAAAGTGATGGTACCATTTTACATTCTCACCAGTAATGTCTGAGAATTCCAGTTTCTCCACTTGGACAACAGTGGGTTTTGTTGGTTTTTTTTTCATTTTGTATGTGTTGTGGGATCTCATTTTGGTTTAAATTTGCGTTTCTCTGATGACTAATGATGTTAAGCATTTTTGTATATGTTTATTGGCCATTTGTAAATCTTTGTGATATGTGTATTCAAATATTTGCCTAGCTTTTGGTTTTCTTTATTACTGAGTTGTAGATGATCTTTTTATATCCTGGATACCAGTCCTTTGCAAACATTGTTTCCAAGTGTGTGGTTTATCTGTTTTCTCAATGATATCTTTTGATGAGGGGAAGTATTTGACTTTGATAAATGTTTAACTTACCAATTCCTTCCATTATGGTTTTTACTTTCTGTGCTCTACGAAATCTTTGCCTTGGGAGAAGGAAAAGCTTTGTAATTTTAGCTGTTATATTTAGGTTTGTAATCTAGCTCAAATTATGCGTTTGAATGATGAGAGATAGGATGAAGTTCAGCAATTTGTTTTAAAATTCAGTTTCCACCTTTTGTTCCCTTAGGAAGGGCCACACAGGACACATAAACAGGAGTCTAGCTGGTGGGTTTCTTTTTTTCTCAGTTTGCAGCTTTGCTGCTGGGGCAGGCTGCAGTCCAGTGAACAAAACCGACTCATCTATGAGCTCACCCTTTTTTGGCGTGCTTTCAGCAATCATGTATTCAGTGCCCATCGTGTGCCATGCACTGGGGCAGTGGTACATGAGTACCACTAAGCGTCTAAGCAGGGGCTACAAGTGTGTGGTGTGTGAATGTGGGGAAGAGGAACATGAATATGGCCTTGCCAGGGTGTCCAGGAAGACCTCCTGGTAGGAGGGATTTTTGAAATGAAATTTCAAGGAAGTAACAGGGGATAGGCTTCCAGGAAGAGTGTTCGCTGGGCCTCATAAAAAGGAGATGTGCAGAGTTAGAACATCCCAGGGTGGCACCCTCCTTCCCCTAGAGGATTGGTTCTCCAAGAATTGAAGGAGTTGCGGGCATATTTCTTTCTGTGTCTCCCTCTGAGTTGATGAGGCCATTGCCAAAATCCTACCCCATGCCTCCTAGGGATGCCTTAACCAATTGTACCTTCTTGAAGAGGATTATGTAATGAATATAATATTTTTTTCATAGAAGAAACTCTTTTTCCTTTTGATTGCCAAAGGGGGAGGGGCCAGAAGAGTCCATGAGGTGCTCTCCAGTAGCCGCTCAACATATCCTTTGCCGCCCTCTCCCATACCTCAGCTCTGGCTTTTGCTGGCATCCCTTTTGCCTTCTCAGCCTGATGCTTGCCTGCCCATTCCAACAGGGTTCCTCTCATCAGCACCTGCCACCACCTGGTCCTTAGCTTTGCATGGCTGCTGATCAAAGTCCTGACACTGGGCCGGCTGGGTCAAGCAGGGCCTCTCCTTGGCATCACTACTCCTGGAATCAAGTCTGAAACTTTTTTTTTTTTAATTTAACATCCCCTTCAGCACACTCCCTAGAGTACCCTGTGCACACTTTGAATTTCTTGGTTTTTTTTTTTTGACATGGAGTTTCACTCTTGTTGCTCAGGCTGGAGTGCAATGTTGTAGTCTTAGCTCATTGCAACCTCCGCCTCCCAGGCTCAAGTGATTCTCCTGCCTCAGCTTCCCCAGTAGCTGGAATTACAGGTCCCTGCCACCATGCCTGGCTAATTTTTGAATTTTTATTAGAAATGGGTTTCACTATGTTGGCCAGGCTGGGCTGGAACTCCTGACCTCAGCGGGTCCACCTGCCTTGGCCTCCCAAAGTGCTGGGATTATAGGCCTGAGCCACACCCTGAATCTCTTCCTAGCTTCTAGTCCTGCCTTGCACTCTCTCAGTCTGTAGATGCCCTGGGTTGAGGCCAGCAGACTTTGCTCTGATTCTTCTCTCCCCTCTAAAGTTGTCTCTTGAATGTTGTTCACCTGTCCTCTTTAATCATGCCTCCTTGCCAGTCCAGGCTCTTTTTCCACCGAATATTTTTGTTGATAAGAGTATTGCTGTCTGTGAATCTGTTCCTCTATGTTGGCAAGATGATTTGATTTTAATTCTTCCACCCACTACCCCATGATCACCACCCCATGGTTAACGTTTCTTGGGTACCTCCTGGGTAACTTCTTGCTGCTTTCACCACCACATTTTTCAGAATGATGGTCTTTTGCCTCTTGTTCCATTTCTTCAGCATTGAGTCCTTGGTCCCACCCCAGCTGCTCTACTAAAGCTGTTTTCTAGCCACCAATGAAGATGTCTTTTCCCCAGCCCTCATGTCTTTTGATTTTTTTTCTATGACATCAAACTGTTGAACATGTATACGTCTTTTCTTTGTTTGACCTCCGTGACAGAGTTTTCTTACTCTTTTTGTCAGTTTTTTTCCCCAAGAAACTTATTTTTCTTCTTCTCAAATATGACGTCTCCAAGGTTTTGTTTTTATTCCTTTCTTTTCCGGCAACTTCATATTTTTATGGCTTTGTTGTACCAGATGTTTTCCAGACGTGTGATTTCTACAAGTCATCATGTTCAACAGCCTGTAGACGTTTCCATCAGAATTCTCTTCTCTTCCTTTCCCTTCCCGCATAGCGTTCACCCCATCCCCATCCTAACCCCGCATTTTGACAGGTGTAGCTTAATTGATCAAGGTAGTCTTTTTCCCTAAACTTGGTGGTAACCTCTGAATCTTTCCACTGTGGTGCTCAGACAGCAACTGCTAGCTATATCATTTGCACCTATTTGTTAATGTGCACCAGATAACCATTATGGTTGCTTTTTTCTGACTTATATTTCAGGGGCTGGCCCTGCTTTCTGTTACCCAAGTTCTGGTTGACTGAGTCCTTGTCAGAGGTTCTGGTTTAGTTGTTAATTTTTCAGGCAGAGTCTCCTTCTGTTGCCCGGCTGGAGTGCAGTGGTGCTGTCTCAGCTCACTGCAACTTCTGCCTCCCAGGTTCACATGATTCTCCTGCCTCAGCCTCCTGAGTAGCTGGAATTACAGGTGGCCACCACCACATCTGGCTAATTTTTATATTTTTAGTAGAGTCAAGGTTTCACCATGTTGGCTAAGCTGATCTCGAACTCTTGACCTCAAGTCATGCACCGGCCTCAGCTTCCCAAACTCCTGGGATTCCAGGTGTGAGCCACCACGCCCAGCTAGATTCTGGTGTATGATCCCTGACCATTTCACCAGCACCATGAGCAGAGTATAAGCTGGAGTTATTCAGATTTCTCACACTGTTCTGATTCTTTAAAGATCTCTATAGACGAGGTGTAGGTAAGGAGTGTGAGGTATCTTGCCACAAGATTGCTGTGAAGTATATCTATCTATGTCCAAAAGTTGTCTTATTTTGCAATTCATAAAAGTATTTCACTTGTCCTTAGGCCTCTGGGTATATCATAAATAAAAGAGAACAACTTTTTGTAAATGAATATTTTAAAAGTTAATAAACCACTGCAGGTAAACACAAATGTACTTTAGGAAAAGTGTGGGCTTTACTCTTTCCCTGAGGCTAATTGGGTTGTGGGGTTGTTAAGACAAAACACCAATCCACAGACATAGATCCTCCTTTGAGAAGGCCTTGCCTGTAGTATCTAGAGTTTTTGCTCTTCCAGGCACCCTAGAATCATTCTAAGCTATCAGCATGGAAGGATAACTGTTACGACTTGGTGTTTGGCGATCCTGGGCAGCTTCCCCTCTCCTAGATGGAGAATGCATTTTCTCTACTGCTTTTCCTCCCTTGCTCAGCAGCTGTGACGGGTCACAAGCTCTCAACTACTGGGAAAAAGGAAAAATGGGCTGCAAATCCTTTAAGAGTCTGAACTTTGGGTTTGAAATTGGATTGTAAGTGGAAGTCCGTTATGTGGGAGGTGATTGGGCCCTGGGGTGAAGGCTGCTGCTGACCAGCTGTGTGACCTTGGGCGGCGACGCAGCATCCACATCTGTATAATGAAGCGAGAGGGCTGGCTGATCTCTAGGGTTCTTCTAGATCTAGCATTCCATTTTTTTTATTTCCCTGGTTGTTACCATTATTACTTTATCTAATGATACTCCTGTTTAAGCAGCAAGGAAAGTTCTGTGGGAAAGATCAGAATTTTAAAGAGGAGTGGAGTTGTATCTATTTCTTAGTCTGTATTGGGATATTTTCAGGGTCAGCTGGCAGGAGGAGAATGTCTTGGAAGAATCCGAGTGTATCTGAGGAAACTTAGAAGGACAGATAGACTATTTATTGACAGCCAGAATAGAGAATTATTTGGTACAGGCTGGCATTCTGTTGAGCCACGTTATGTATGGCCGTGATTTAAGAGCTTAGGCTTTGAAATCAGGCAGACCTGGGCTTCCAGTCATGACTTCATCACCTTCTGGTTATGTGACCTTGAGCAGGATAACATCTTATTTATTTATTTATTTATTTATTTATTTATTTTTTATTGCATTTTAGGTTTTGGGGTACATGTGAAGGACATGCTAGATTGTTGCATAGGTGCACATGTGACAGTGTGATTTGCTGCCTTCCTCCCCTTCACCTATATCTGACATTTCTCCCCATGCTATCTCTCCCCAACTCCCCATCCCCCGCTGTCCCTCCCCTATTTCTCCCCAACAGACCCCAGTGTGTAGTGCTCCCCTCCCTGTGTCCATGTGTTCTCATTGTTCAACACCCGCCTATGAGTGAGAACATGTGGTGTTTGATTTTGTGTTCTTGTGTCAGTTTGCTGAGAATGATGGTTTCCAGGTT
>CAUYQU010035793.1:0-18494 GCA_963574635.1 Cheracebus regulus
GTTCTTTTTGTAATTCCTTTACCTGCAGTTCCTACTTTCCCATAGCTCGACTGCCTCCAACGGGAAACTGTGTCCGGGCTCAAGCTCGCCATATGGTGAGGCCCAATTCCGAGGGGCTTCACATGGGAATGAACCCCACAATGTAGTGAGACCTCATCTCTATAAAAAATAAAAGCATAATTGGCCAGGCATGGAGGCACGTGACTGTAGTCCCAGTTACCCAATAGATAATTCTTTTTTTTTGAGACAGGGTCTCACTCTGTTGCCCAGGCTGGAGTTCAGTGGTGCAACCTCTGCTCACTGCAACCTCAGCCTCCTGGGCTCAAGGGATTCTCATGCTTTAGACTCCTGAGTAGCTGGGGCTAGAGGTGTGCACCACCACACCTGGCTAATTATTGTATTTTTAGCAGAGATGGTGCTTCACTATGTTGGCCAGGCTTGAACTCCTAGCCTCAAGTGATCCTCCTGCCTTGGCCTCCCAAAGTGCTGGGATTATAGACATGAGCCACTGTGCTTGCCCTCAATAGAGAATTTTAAATTTATTTATATTTAATATGCCAAGAATCAACTGTAACCTCATCATCCAGGTCCAGCCTAACATCCTGTTACTAGCCTTCCTGCCATTAGAGATGCTGCCATTCTCTTCCTGAGAGGGAGAAACCTCAAGTCCTATGAATCACTGTTAATCTCTCTCTAGGTGATGTTCATTCCTTTTCTAGCTCAGTTACAGTCCACTTCTGAAATACAGTCATCTAAAGACTAAATTGTCAAGTCCAACAGAGCTTAAAAGAAAAAAGCTGGCCAGGCTCAGTGGCTCATGCCAGTAATCCCAGCACTTTGGGAAGCAGAAGCAGGGGGACTGCTTGAACCCAGGAGTTTGAGACCAGCCTGAGCAACATAGTGAAACCTCATCTCTACCAAAAATACAAAGCTGGGCTCAGTTGCTCGAACCTATAATCCCAGTTTGCTTGGGAGGCTGAGGCTGGAGGATCACTTGAGGCCAGGAGTTCAAGATCAGCCTGGGTAACATAGTGAGATGCCATCTCTAAATAAAAAAAAAAACGAAAAAACAAAAAAACAATTTGAGGCTGGGCATGGTGGCTCACACCTGTAATCCTGACACTTTGGGAGGCCAAGGTGGGCAGATTGCCTGAGCTCAGGAGTTCGAGACCAGCCTGGGCAACATGGTGAAACTCTGTCTCTACTAAAAATACAAAAACAAATTATCCGGGCATGGTGGTGCATATCTGAAATCCCAGCTACTTGGGAGGCTGAGGCATAAGAATTGCTTGAACTCAGAAGGCGGAGCTTGCAGTGAGCCATGATCACGCCACTGCACTAGAGCCTAGATGACAGAGCAAGACTTTGTCCACCCCCTTAAAAAAAAAAACAAATAAAAATACAAAACATTAGCCAGATGTCGTGGCACACACTTGTAAAGTCCCAGCTACTTGGGAGGCTGAGGCAGAATTGTTTGAGCCCGGGAGGTGGAAGTTGCAGTGGGCCAAGATCACATCATTGCATCCCAGCCTGGGCTATACAGTAAGAAAGTCTCAAAAAGAATAAGAAAAAAGCTCAAATTATAATGTTAGCATTAAGAAATATACCTTAAAATCAGTACAAGCATACTACTATAGCATGCAGAATTATCTCGAATGGCTGGGAATAAAAAGAAGTATGTATAAGCCAGGCCTGAGAAAGAAACCAATCTTTCTCCACCAATTGGTAATAGGGAATTTCCCGTGAACTCATAATGTGTTTTGAGAGGGAGATGTCAATACAGCAGTAGTAGCTACCAAGGAAATCTAAGCCATTTGCTCATACAACTGCCTTCTGCCTTCAGAACATGCATAGGCATAAACTGAAATATACAGTTTCCACTGGATGCTGAATTGTTGATATGCATGATCAACTTATGCCTTCATGGATTCAATAACACTCACATCATGATAAGCATCTGAGGTCTGAGGATAACTAAGTTTCTCTGTGATCTCTACCAGGGCTCAGGAATAAATCAAGAGCTCTTTCTCAAAAAAACATTAGCTGTCTTCCCAAGATGGCATGATTTTGTTAGAAAATTCTACAAGTCTGAGCCTTCATTCTTGATTGGGTTTTTTCAGCGGCTCCGTCTCGTCTGCCAGATATACCATGGTAACTGTTGAATCTGCTGGATCAGGCTGAAGTGGCAGAGCAGCTAGCAATAAAGCTTGAGTCAGCTGCAGTGGTGCCTTGTCGTGCTCCAGTTTTTATTCAAAACTGAAACATTATGGGTCAGTCAGTAAATGGGTCAGGAAACACACTCAATTGAATACATTGCCTCCAGAAACCACACTGGCCGGCCAAATGCCGTGCTTCATTATTAGTGGCAGGAATGCAAGATGCATTAACTCACCTTTCATTTGAGTGGGGATATCTTAACATACTCCGCATCAAAGAATCTCTAGAAACTTCAACACTGTGGCGAACTTTTGGATTTTTATGAGGTTTATTGCCCATCCTCAGTCATGTCTTAGAAAGACATCCAGGGTATAATTCCGGGCTCCCTGTCTGTGATATAGAGGGTCCTGCCTCGGCCCCCCAAAGTGCTGGGATTACAGGTGTGAGCCACTGTGTCCGGCCTAAAATTTACGTTTTTTAAACCTGGGAAATATGATGAGACTTCATCTCTACCAAAAAAAAAAAAAAAAAAAAATTAGCCAGGCATGGGGGTGCACACCTGTGATCCCAGCTACTCAGGTGGGTTTGGCCGGAGGATTGCTTCAGGAGGCTGAGGCTACAGTGAGCCGTAATCATGCCACTGCACTCTAGCCTAGGTGGCAGAGGTAGACCCTGTTTCAAAAATAAATAAATAAAACCAATTTACCTTGTGTCTTAAATATTCCAAAACCCATCCACGTCAACTTTCGAATTTGAACCTTGCCTGATACTATGGTATGTCTCTGCAGGGTAAACCTTGATTAGTGGCATATTCCTAATTGTTACTGTTCAACCATTTTTCTTGCTCTTACTCTCTGGTTCTGTAACCACCCAGTGGGTTCTCCTTGCCTGCTGCCCAGACAGAGCTGATCTATCAAGACAGGGGAATTGCAGTAGAGAAAGAGTTTAATTCACATAGAGCTGGCTCCATGGGAGACTGGAATTTTTGTATAGTTTGGGGGAGGAGAGGTGTTGCTGATTGGCTTGGCGTGAAATCATAGGAGTGTGGAAAATGGTCCTCTTGCTCAGAGCCCACTTCTGGGTGTGGCCACAGGACCAGTAGTTGGTGGGTCTGGGTAGAGCCACTGGTCTTTAGAAATGGAAAAACCTGAAAAGACATCCCAAAAGGTCAATCTTAGGTTCTAGAATAGTGATGTTTTCTGCAGAAGTAATTGAGAAAGTTGCATATCTTTTTTTTTTTTTTTTTTTTTTTTGAGACAGGGTCTCACTCTGTTGTCCAGGCTGGAGTGCAGTGGCACAATCACAGCTCACTACAGCCTTGACCTCCTGGGCTCAAATGATCCTCTTGCCTCAGCCTCCTGAGGAAGATGCAAATCTTGTGGCTAATTTGTTAGTTCTACAAAGACCATCTGGTCCCCAGGCAAGAAGAAGGTTTGTTTGGGGAAAGGGCTGTTATCATTTTTGTTTGAAAATTAAACTGCAGGCTGGGCACGGTGGTTCATGCCTGTAATCTCAGTACTTTGGGAGGCTGAGGCGGGCGAATCACAGGTCAGGAGATCAAGACCATCCTGGCCAACATGGTGAAACCCCGTCTTTGCTAAAAAACAAAAATTAGCTGGGCATGCATGGTGGCACATGCCTGTAATCCCAGCTACTGGGGAGGCTGAGGCGGGAGAATTGCTTGAACCAGGGAGTCGGAGGTTGCAGTGATCTGTTATCTGCTGGGTGTTTCCAATGTAAAAATCACTATTTTTTTTTCCAGGCACAGCGGCTTACATCTGTAATCTCAACACTTTGGGAGGCTTGAGTGGGGGGATTACTTAAGCCCAGCAGTCCGAGACCAACTTGTGCAGCATAGCAAGACCCCTGTCACTAAAAAACAGAAATTGGCTGCGCACAGTGGCTCATGCCTATAATCCCAGCACTTTGGGAAGCTGAGGCAGGCAGATCACAAGGTCAGGAGTTCAAGACCAGCCTGATCAACATGGTGAAACTCTGTCTCTACTAAAAAATAAAAAAATTAGCCGGGTGTGATGGCACGTGCTTATAATCCCAGTTACTCAGGAGGCTGAGACAGGAGAATCACTTGAACCCAGAGGGTGGAGGTTGCAGTGAGCCGAGGTCGCACCACTGCACTGCAGCCTAGGTGATGGAGCGAGAATCCTTCTCAAAAAAAAAGAAAAGAAGTTGGGTATGGTGGTGCACACCTGTAATCCCAGCTACTCTGGAGATGGAGGTGGGAGGATCTCTTGGGCCCAGGAGTTCAGGGCACCACTGCCCGTTAGCCTGGGTGACAGAGTGAGACCCTGTCTCTAAAAAAAAAAAAAAAAAATTACTATTTTTCCACTTTATAATTGAGGAACTATCTTAGGGAAACAAGTGTCTTGGTGGAGATACTTTAGATTATGGGAATATTCTGTTTTGCCTACTGATTATAGCACTCCATTGTGAATCTTGCCTGGAACAATTATTGCTATACTATTTGCCTGATGGTTATTTTACATTTCTCTTATTCCTTCTAAATTTTTTTTTTTTTCGGCTCACTGCAACCTCCACCTCCTGAGTTCAAGCAATTCTGTCTCAGCCTCCCAAGTAGCTGGGATGACAGGCATGCACCACCACGACCGGCTAATTTTTGTATTTTTAATAGAGACAGGGTTTCGCCATGTTGGCCAGGCTGGTCTCGAATTCCTGACCTTAGGTGATCCACCCACTTTGGCCTCCCAAAGTGCTGGGATTACAGGCATGAGCCACCACACCCGGCCTCTTCTACATTTATAATTGGTATTCTTCCATAAGGCAGGGCTGTTTCTTCCCTCCTATTAATTTATTTATTCAACGATTTATTCATATGAGCATGTAATCATGACTTTAAACAAATTATGTGTTGTTATCCATTACTCTCATTGTTTAGTTCATTTCTCAGATTGGTCTGGATTTGGGTGTTGAGTACTACTTTTGTTAGCTCTGCGTCCTTTGAGATTCTTCCATATTTCTTCATGCACTACTTTATTTCATAGCATCACTAAACATTGATGACTCATCTTTTATTTTCCCTTGTATTAGGTGGTTTTATCACTTTGTCACCCAGGCTGGAGTGCTGTGGCAGGATCATGGCTCACTGAAGTCTCAGCCTCAGCCTCCCAGGTTCAAGTGATCCTCATCTCAGCCTCTCAAGTAGCTATGCCTATAGGCACAAACCAACATGCCTGGCTAATTTTTGTATTTTTAGTAGAGACAGGGTTTTGCCATGTTGCTCAGGGTGGTCTCAAACTCCTGGGCTCCAGTGATCTGCCCACCAAGGCCTCCCAAAGTGCTGGAATTAGAGGTGTGAGCCACTGAGCCTGGCCTGCATTAGATTTTGAGGCAAAAGAGAATCTATGGTGGCAATTTCAGGCAAATACATGGTAGGCGGTAGGTTCTTTTTTTCTTTTTTCTTTGAGATGGAGTCTTGCTCTGTTGCCCAGGCTGGAATGCAGTGGCACAATCTCGGCTCACTGCAGCCTCCACCTCCCAGGTTCAAGCAATTTCCCTATCTCAGCCTCTTGAGTAGCTGGGGCTACAGTCAGATGCCACCACGCCTGGCTAATTTTTGTATTTTTAGTAGAGACAGGGTTTCACCATATTAGTCAGGCTGGTCTTGAACTCCTGACCTCAGGTGATCCACATGCCTCGGCTGCCCAAGCCACTGCGCCCAGCCAGGTGTTAAGTTCTTAAGCACTTTGGTGCTGTAGGTAGCTAAGATAGTAACTGCCTCCTGGACATTCACTCTTTGAGCCTTCTAATAGTTGTCATATTAGTTATCTATTATGCATAACAAATCACCAGAACTTATAGCTTAAGTAAACCGCATTTAATAGCTCACAGTTTCATGTTGGGAATCTGGTTGCTTAGCTGGATCCTCTGCTTAAGCATCTCTCACAAGGTTACAATTAAGTTGTTGGTCAGGGTAGGGGTTTCATCTGAAGCCTTGCTTGGAGAAGGATCCAATTCCAGCTTTGATGGTTATTGGGGCAGAATTCAGTCCCTTGTGGTCTGTTGGAGTGACGGCCAGTTTCCAGCTAGCTGTTGGGCTGGAGGCCACCCTCAGTTCGGTGCCGTGGGAACCTTTCCAACATGGCTACTTGCTTCATGAACACGTGCAGACAGAGAAGCCCATAGAGACAGACTGTAAGCAAGAAGGAAATCACAGTCTCTTGTAACCTCATCACTAGGGTGCCATCCTTTTATGTTGTTAGAATATGACACGTCTTTGTTGTATTCTATTGGTTGCCCTGGGAATTCACATTCATGGAAAGAGTATTTTATGTGAGTCCACCATGCTAAAATTATAAATCAGACAGCAAAAGAGATCTGACCTAACCCACTCCATCTTGCTTCTAACCTCCAACCTGTTTTTGTTCATTCCTGGGTGTAGGCAGTAACTTTGGGAGGAACTTTGTATATAGTTTAAAACGAAGACAGTAACAGCTCTTTCCCAAAACAAACCCCTTTCTTGCCTGGGGACTAGATTGCCTTTGTAGGACTAACAAATTAGCCAAAAGATTAGAAAATATGGTTTAGGAGTCATGCAGCTGGAGGCTATAAGATTCTGACTCCCCCGGCAAATTGCTCCTGGGGATAACATCACTACTGTAAAGCCTAAGTTCAGTGCTTGAGATGTTTCGCAGACCCTGCATCTGATGGATCAGCTAGCACCACCCAGATCAATAAACTGGCTCATCTGATCTTGTGGCTCCCACCCAGGAATTGACTCATCTCAAGAGGACAAGTTTGACTCCCTGTGATTTAATCTCTGACCTGACCAGTCAGCACTCCTGACTCACTGGCATCCCCCTCACCAAATAATCCTTAAAAACTCTGATTTCTGAATGCTCAGGGGGACTGATTTGAGTAATAATAAAACTGTGGTCCCCTGCACTGCCAGCACTGTGTGAGTTACTCTTTCTCTATTGCAATTCCCCTGTCTTGATGTTGGAAATAGATGCTTGGTGTCGCAAAGAAAAATTAGCAATGAGACAAAGGATCTTTCAGCAATGCAATTTTTACTTCCTGGGCTGCAGGAAGAGTACTCTCACTAGCCATCTTGCTATGAGAGTACAGTGAACAAAGGAAAACACACAAATTTATTCCTTATGCATTTGAGGTTGCCCTTACTGCTGTGTCTGATCTCCGTTGGCTAGAGACAGACCTCACAATCTAAACTAAAACCTGATTGGCTAACAACTTAAAACTTTTCTAAGCAGATAAAAGCAATGGAGAGCTGGGACATGCCTGTGAGCATGTTCAGCACAGAGATCTTGGTTAAAGTACAAGGACATAGAATGTACTACGTGCCTGTAAGCATGGCATGTCTAACAGCTACATAGGATAGGGCTTCACAAAGTTATTAGCACACTTACTCTTTAACAATGGAAACTTTAAAAAGGAACTTTTCTACTTCCCACACTTGATAAATTGGCTCTGTCTAGGCAGGAAGGAAGGTGAACCCTTTGGGTGGTATTAGCCCCTAGAGAGGGGTATCACTGGGGCCACTGTAAAATCTGTCCAGCACAGCTATTTTCTCATTTTTATCTAGAGTGGCTCTGTTTTCCTGATAGACTCCAAACTGAGCCCATCGTCCTGTCAGGATTGCATCTGTGTCCCTTCTGTGGTCTAGGAGACCGCTCTTTGGCCTAATCAGGGCTGTGGAGATCATGAAGCTTCGCAGCTTCCATCTCCATATACTCAGCCTTCACAACAGAGCAGTCTCCTTGGGCCTAAGCCCTGTACTGCATGCTCCTAGCCCTAGTATACTTCCACGGTAACTGGTGTTAGAGGATTTGCCTCAGGCCATTGTTGCGGTCAGTTTCAATCCTCAAGTATTGCTCATGAGACCATGAGCACAGTGCATGGTATCAGAGGAACTCTTCTCCTAAAGCTTCTTGCATAAGGATTTGTAGGAAGCTGATGTCCTCCAAAGGAGGCTGGATGTGACCTTCCACATCCCACTCCCAGCATATTTCCTGACAATGATAAAACCATGGTGGTGGGGGGTCATGACACCTAATCTGAAATTTTTAAAAAGAAAGTGACTGCAAAGGAAGGGACAAAGGTCTTTTTATTCCTAGTGAAAATGGCAAGTGTTCTGCATGCGATCTTGAGATTGCAGAGCTATGAGAAGTGAACACACAGATGAGGCTGGATTGTGAGTAACACAGCTGTGGGCTCCCACGAGACTAGAGGGATGAGAGGATGAGTGCTGGCAGAGTGCACTGAGAGCCTGGTGACACCGCTATAGGGACACTCCCACAGTTTCCGCCTCTTGCTCTGGAAGAGGAGCAATAGAGAGATGGATGCTCAGAGGATCTGACAAAACTGCCACTGAATTAGAAGTCAACTGTATCTCTCTGGGTGAGGTGGCTTGTGCCTATAATCCCAGCAATTTGGGAGGCTGAGGTGGGTGAATCACCTGAGGTCAGGACTTCAAGACCAGCCTGGCCAACATGGTGAAACCCCATCTCCACTAAAAATACAAAAATTAGCCGGACATGGGCCCATGCCTGTAATCCCAGTTACTCAGGAAGCAGAGACAGGAGAAATACTTGAACCCAGGAGGCAGAGGTTGCAGTGAGCTGAGATCGCATCATTGCACTCCAGACTGGCCCACGGAGTGAGACTCTGTCTCAAAAAAGTCAATAGTATCTAATGATAATGAAACCTCTTCATATTAAAAGTGTCCAGGGCCGGGCATGGTGGCTCATGCCTGTAATCCCAGCACTTTGGGAGACTGAGGTGGGCGAATCATGAGGTCAGGAGATCAAAAACATCCTGGCTAACACAGTGAAACCCCATTTCTACTAAAAATACAAAAAATTAGCTGGGTGTGGTAGCACACGCCTGTAGTCCTAGCTTCAGGGGAGGTTGAGACAGGAGAATTGCTTAAACCCAGGAGATGGAGGTTGCAGTGAGCTGAGATGGTGCCACTGCACTCCAGCCTGGGCAACAGAGCAAGACTCCATCTCAAATAACTAACTAACTAAATAAATAAATAAATGCCCCGGAGTGTGTCTACAGTTTTCTTTTGGGCAATTCCTAGGGAAACAGAAGCCACTCTAGATAGACCAAAAAAAAAAAAAAAAAAAAAAAGTGACAGAATAACTGCGGAACAGATTTTACAGTGGCCCCAGTGATCCCCCTCTCCAGGGGATCATACCTCCAGGTGGAACCACCCAACAAACAGATTCACGTTGCTCGCTGCTTGATATATACTTTTTTAATGTTTGAAAATAAATAATTTTTTTTTTCTTTTTAGACGGAGTCTCATTCTATCACCAAGGCTGGAGTGCATGGGGAGGCTGAGGCAAGAGAAGTGCTTGAACCTGGGAGGCGGAGGTGGCAGTGAGCTGATATCATGCCACTACACTCCAGTGTGGGCAACAGAGCAAGACTCTGTCTCAAAAAAAAAAAAAACAACTCACTATTGCCACCAACAAAACCCCAAACTTCTGGCTGGCTCACACCTGTAATCTCAGCACTTTAAGAGGCTAAGACAGGAGAAATGCTTGAGGCCAGGAGTTTGAGACCAGCCTGGGCAAAAAAGGGAGGCTCTGTGTTTACGATAAAGTACAAAAATTAGCCATGCATGGCTGCTCATGCCTATAGTCTCAGCTACTCTGGAGGCTGAGGCGCAAGGATTCCTTGAGCCCAGGAGTTTGAGGCTCTGGTGAGCTATGATCACACCACTGCATGTCAGCATGGGTGAGAGAGCAAGACCCTGTCTCAAAAGACAAAAAAGGGAAAAAGGATTCTTAGTGAAAGCGCCTTTGCAAAGATTCTGACAGAGAGAGAATCTAGCACGGCTGATTCCATCTTGCTTCCAGTCTCAGGGGCTGGCTGTCCTTGCTGTTTCCTGGCTGTAGGCCAAGCTAACCATAGGAGGAATTCAGTTGATAGTTTAACTTTGACGCAAGGATGATAATAGCAACTCCCTAAAATTGACCCCTTCCTTATTTGGGGATTGAAACTGCCTTTGTGAAACTAATGAAATGTCAAGAACTAGGAAAGCACTTGAATTCTGCTAAAATGTAGGTGTAATTGCTTCCTTTTTCTTTTCTTTTATTTCTTTCTCTCTCCTTCTTTCTCTTGTTCTTTCTTTTTTTAATTTTATTTATTTACTTTTTTAAAGATGGGGTTTCACCATGTTGGTCAGGCTGGTCTCGAACTCCTGACCTCAGGTGATCCGCCCGCCTTGGCCTCCAAAGTGCCTGGATTACAGGCACGAGCCACCACGCCTGGCTTTTTTTTTTTTTTAAAAAAAAAAAAAAAAAAAACAAGGTCTGGCTGTGTCACCCAGGGTGGAGTCATGGCATAATCTTGGCTCACTACAACCTCTGCCTCCTAGGCTCAAACCATCCTCCCACCTCAGTCTCCTAAGTAGCTGGAACTCAAGGCACACCCCACCACATCCAGATAATTTTTAAATTTTTTGTAGCAACAGGGTTTCGCCATGTTTGCCCAGGCTGATCTCAAACTGCTGAGCTCAAGCAATCCACCAGCCTTGCCTCCCAGCATGCTGGGATTACAGGTGTGAGCCACCACACCGGGCCAGGTGTAGTTTCTTTAATCTCTTACTGCTCAGGAATCATGTGGCCAGTGGTCACAAAATGTGTGACCTCCCCAATTGCCACCTGACGTCAGCTCTGCCTGAGCTGTGTGTCCAGGCCACACTATGTGCACTAGCACAGGGCCACACTTCTTTGTGGCCTTGGGTTGTGTAACAAATTTTGCAGAAACATAGTGACATGAAACAAGAAGAAACATGATCTCACATAGTTTCTATAAGTTGGCCATCTATGAGTGGCTAAAACTGAGTGATCTGCCTTGGGGTCTCTCAGGAGGTTGTGAAACTGTCCCATAGAACTAATGTTTACCATTTTTAAAAAATAAATACAAAACTTGACCCTCCCTGGTCTTAAAACTTGATACTTAGATTTGTCTTACCTGGGTTCCTTCCTCAGGAAACCAATCCTCAGACAAGGGACTGGAACTTATCAAGTCACAGCATCTAGATAATGAGACGCAAGACCCCTCATCCATCATGATTCTTTCATGACCTCTCACTTATTCCTTCCCACACATATAAATCTCCAATTTCAGTCAGTCAGGAGAGACAGATATAAGGTTTTTCTTCCATCCCTCTGGCTGACATTCCCAAATAAAAAGCCTTTTTCCACGGCAATATTTGTTGTCTCAGTGATTGGCTTTCTATGCAGCAAGCAGCAGGACCTAGACCAAACCTCTGGTGTTCTGCTAACAGTTGTAGTTAAGATATGGGCAGGAACTGCAGTCATCTGAAGGCGTGAATCCAGTCCCAACATGGCTCACTCACTCGGCCATAAAGTTGGTGCCAGAAGCCTCATCTCTAGTTCACATGGGCTTCTACGTGGGACTGTGTGAGTCTCAACACCAACAAGGCAGTTGGTGCGATGAGCATACCCCAGAGTGAGTGGTGCGAGAGAGCGCAAGATGGAGCAGCACCGCTTTTCATGACTTAACCTCAGTTTATTATGTAATTTCCATGATATCCTATCAGTTTTCCAGCTCATCTGTGCCCACCGTGGGAGGGGACCACACAAGGGTGTGAATACCAGGAGGCAAGCATCTTTGGAGGTCATCTTGAAGGATGGCCGTCATAGGCAGCAATATGGAGACGCCCATGAAAAAACGATCACTTAACCTGTGGAGAATATGGTGGATGTGGGGAGGAAATGGGAACTGTTCCATCTCTCTCTTCCACTGGCTGACCCACTTGGCTTCCTTTGTCCATGTCAGCCCTTGTTAAGTGCATGTATCACTCCTCCTTGCAGGCTGCTTCTGCCAGTACTCTGCTCAACTAGTTTCGTAACTGCCAGGCCAGAGGGTAAGCTGGTGGGTTGGCAGGGCTGAGAGGATCACCCTTCACTCTGGGTTTGTGTGTGTGTATAAATTATACAATATTGGACAGAGAAATGGAAAGATGAATATAGTAGATATTCATGTGCCTAACAACTAGATTTAATAAGACCTAATTAATATTAGTTCCATTGCTACTATAAGTCTTTTTGTTTAAGATAGAATCTTGCTCTGTCACTTAGGCTGGAGTGCAGTGGTGCAATCTCGGCTCACTGCAACTTCCATATCCCAGGTTCTAAGCGATTCTCCTGCCTCAGCCTCCTGAGTAGCTGGGATTATGCCACCACGTCTGGATAGTTTTTCTGTACTTTTAGTAGAGACAGGGTTTCACCATGGTTCAATCTGGTTTTGAGCTCCTGACCCCAGGTGATTCACCTGCCTTGGCCTTCCAAAGTGCTGGGATTACAGGCGTGAGCCTCCATGCCTGGATTGCTACTATAAGTCTTTTACGTACTGTTGAGATACAGGACAGTTGTTTTACGCCCAGTTTTCCATCCCCAAGCCTCTCCATTACCTCCTGAAGCAATCTGGCATATAATGTAGATCTAAGTGATAGTCCAAGGTTCTGCAAAAATGTAACTGACGTCTGCTTAGGAATGAGAGGATGCCTGATTGCTGAACCCATGTTGCAAGAACAGTAGGAAATTGTTATGAATTGAATGCCTTGCTAAACAAAGAATCTTAGGATATAGAAGTACTTAAGGCTGGGTGGGCTTGGTGGCTCACGCCTGTAATCCTAGCACTCTGGGAGGCCGAGGTGGGTGGATCACCTGAGGTCAGGAGTTCAAGACCAGCCTGGCCATCATGGCAAAACCCCATCTTAAAAAAAAAAAAATTTATAACAAGAAAAAAAAAATGGAAGTACTTAAAATTAAGACTTGGAAATCAATCTTCCCATTCCAAATTTGAAGTTTTTTTTGGGGGGACGATAGTCAGGAATTGTATGTCCAGTTGCCATCTGCAAATATATCATGTGATGGCACTACTTCCTGTGACTGATGACCTCTGAGTTTGACTGTTGTACACGTTAAAACTGCCCCTGCAAAATTATGACAGAAAAAGAAGTTTCACATAGTTGAAACCATCTTGCTTCTGACCTTCAAGTTGTCCTTGGTCATGTCCTCGGTCATGTCCTTGGCCAAGTTAACTTTGGGAGGAATTTATAGTTTTACTTTAAAACAAGAATAATTGTCTGTTGCTAAAACTAACTGCTTTCCTGTTCCAGGGCTGAAATTGCCTTTGTAGCATGAATGAGAGGTCATAAGATAGATGTAGTTTCTTTAATTCCGTAGCTCAGGAGTCATGTGGCCAGAGCTCACAAGATTTGTGACCTTCCTAGTTGGTCCTATAGATAACATCAATATTGTAGAAACTATTTTTTGAGAATTTTTTTCAGATAGACCCAGGTAGGCCTGGATTTGTGACTCATGACTCAGTTGATTCTGTGGCCCCCACTGGGAGGTGGATTCGGTGCACAAGGACCATTTCCACACTCCTATAATTTCTTTTTTTGGAGACAGAGTCTCACTCTGTTGCCCAGGCTAGAGTACAGTGGCATGATCTTGGCTCACTGCAACCTCCACTTCCAGGATTCAAGAAATTCTCCTGAGGATAGTTGGGACTACAGATGCATGCTGCCACGCCTAGCTAATATTTTTTATTTTTAGTAGAGACAGGGTTTTACCACATTGCCCAGGCTGTTCTCGAACTCCTGAGCTCAGGCAATCTGCCCGCCTCGGCCTCCCAAAGTGCTAGGATTACAGGGGTGAGCTACCATGCCTGGCCCCACACTCCTATAATTTCATCCCCAACCAATCGGTAGCACCCATTCTGTAGTTCCCCTAGTCACCAAATTGTCCATACAATTCCCCTGGTTTCTGAGACTTTAAGGAGACTGATTTGAGTGAGAGCTCCAGTTTTCCTGTATGGGCTGGCCTTGAGTCAAACTCTTTCTCTACTACAATGTCCCAGTCTCATTAAACTAATTTTGTCTGTGCAGCAGGCAGGAAGAACCCTGTAGTCAGGTGATTACAATGTGTGCAGATGATACGGGTGATCTGACTAAGATGGACTGAAGGCGGGTGATGACTCCTGGGAACTACACATTAGTATCCTCTCAATTTGAGTAGGGCTCCACTGGGCCTCCCCCCAAGAGGGTTGGGGAAGAAATGGTAATGAGGAGAGTCAGAGCTGTGCCTGGAGAGCTTGCTCACTCAGGAATATGGGCATGAAATAAGCTGGTGAGCAGTGGGGCTGATCCTGGAGTCCTGGCAGATGGTACAACTGGCCTACCCCAGCACCACCATTACCTTAAAGGTCAGGCTTTATCTTAAGCCCTCAGGGGCCATGGTTAGTTAGACTGTAGAATCAGGGCTTCTTGTGCAGGGGAGAAGGCAGGTACATGTGGAACTTCCTGTTCAACACAGACCAGTCAAGGCAGTGCTCCAGTCTCACTGGTGGGGTGGATTGCAGGTTATGCCTTCTCTTTCCCTTGCAGCCTCCATCTGCATTCTTTCTGCCTCTTCTCCTTTCTACTTCATTGTTTGGACAATGTTTGAAATATATTTTTAAAATAAGTCGTTTCCATTTTTTTTTTTCAGAGCTAGAGACAGGGTCTCACTATGTTGCCCAGGCTGGTCTTGAACTCCTGACCTTAAGTGTTCCTCCTACCTTGGCCTTCTAAAGTGCTGGAATTACAGGCATGACACAATGACACACCATGCCTGGTCCATTCCCATTTTTTATACAAGTGATATTTGCATGTTTTAAAATGCAAGGGCTAGGAAAGATAGAGTGAAATATTTCATTCCCTTCCAAGATTGGTAAGTATTTAACTAACAACTTTTTTTATTTTTGAGACGAGGTCTCGCTCTATCGCCCAGACTGGAGTGCAGTGATGCAATCTTGGCTCACTGCAGCCTCTGCCTCCCGGGTTCAAGCAAGTCTCTCATTTCAGCCTCCCGAGTAGCTGGAAATAGAGGGGCACGCCACCATGCCTGGCTGACTTTTGCATTTTTGGTAGAGATGGGGTTTCACCATGTTGGCCAGGCTGGTCTTAAATTCCTGACCTCAGGTGATCCACCTGCCTTGGCCTTCCAAAGTGCTGGGATTACAGACATGAGCCACTGTGCCTGGCTTAACAACTTGTTCTTAAACAAAAAGTGATCTCTTTCTCCAGCAGGGTAGCCTTGGGCTTTTCTACCTGGAGGCTTAGCCCTGAGAGCAAAAGTGGAAGCTGCCAGATCTCTAAATACTTGAGCTTGGAAGTCCTAGAATGACACATCCACTGCGTTCTTTGGGTGAAAGCAAGTTACAAGGTTACTCCAGATTCAAGGGGTGAGGAGACAGACTCCACTTCTGGATGGCAGGAATTGTAACACCATACAATAGAGAGGCATGATTCATGGAGGCCACACCCATGAAATGGATGTTGCTAATCTCTAGTCCAAGACTAAACATACAGAGTATCTGACAATGGGAGTACAAGGACTTTGGGACAGCCAGTGAGATTTTCTGGGAGGTTGTCCTATTTGCTAGAAAGCATTCACCTTTTCTTAGGGATTCCAGTAAGACAGCCTGTTTGACCATACTTTTCTCCCTCCTGCCCCAAACTCTAGGAATTAGAAGGAAACAACTGCCAAACCTTTTTATCTAATTTTTTTTTTTTTTTTTTTGTGATAGGGTCTCGCTCTGTTGCCCAGGCTGGAGGGCGGGCTCACTGCAGCCTCAACCTCTTCAGGCTCAGGTGATCCTCCCATCTGAACCTCCTATGTAGCTATTACTACAGACACGAGCCACCATGCCTGGCTAATTTTATTTTTGTTGTTGGGGGCGGTCCACCATGTTGCCCAGGCTGCTCATGAACTCCTGGGCTTGAGCGATCCTCCTGCCTTGTCTCCCAAGTGCTGAGATCACAGGTATGAACCACCTTTCCCAGACCCCAAATCTTGCTCTCAGTGATTTCTCTCCTGTACCTCTCTAATGAATTCATCTTCCCCCTCTGGGTTACCCTCTGTTTTTCATGGCTGAACAAGTTTCCTCTGGGATGGGCAGTGTATGGAGAGTACTATTTTAGTGACCACAACACTTTTTCTGTATTCTGTTTCACCAAATTGGAGTGCAAGTGATGGTCTTCTCATGTGTCACCTTTTGTACATATGCAGTCCATCAATATAAATCTTTTTTTTTTTTGAGATAAGAGTCTCGCTCTGTCACCCAGGATGGAGTGCAATGGTGTGATCTCAGTTCACCGCACTTCACCTCCTGAGTTCAAGTGATTCTCCTGCCTCAGCCTCCTGAGTAGCTGAGATTACAGGTGTGCGCCACCACACCCAGCTAATTTTTGTATTTTTAGTAGAGACGGGGTTTCACCATATTGACCTGGCTAGTCTCGAACTCCTGACCTCGTGATCCACCCGCCTCAGCTTCCCAAAGTGCTAGGATTACAGGTGTGAGCCACTGCACCTGGTCTCATCACTATAAATCTCGTTGAGTTGCATTCCTTTTCCATCTGGAAAACAAATATTAAACGCCAACTTTTCGGCCGGGTGCGGTGGCTCATGCTTGTAATCCTAGTACTTTAGGAGGCCAAGGTGGGTGGATCACCTGAGGTCAGGAGTTCAAGACCAGCCTGGCCATCATGGTGAAATCCCATCCTGAAAAAAAAAAAGAAAAAATGTATTAAAAAATAAATAAATAAATGCCAACTTTGCTTTCCACAATCAACTTATTTCGCTATTGCATTAGGCCACTCTTGCATTGCTATGAAGAAATAACTGACACTGGATAATTTATAAAGAAAACAGGTTTAATTGGCTCACAGTTCTGTAGGCTTTACAGGGAACATGATGCAGGCATCTGCTTGGCTTCTAGGGAGGCCTAGAATTTTTTCTTTAAAAAAATTAAAAATTAGCTGGGTGTGGTGGCATGCACCTGTAGTCCCAGCTACTTGGGAGGCTGAGGTGAGAGGATCGCTTGAGCCCAGGAGGTTGATGCTGCAGTGAGGTGTGATATTGCCGCTGCACTGTAGTCTGAGTGACAGAGTGAGACCTTGTCTCGGGGGGAAAAGATTTTAAATGTAATATAAAAAATTTAGAAGCATAGGATAAAATCTTCAGGACATAGGGTTGGGTGAGTAGTTCTTGGACATGTCACTAAAAGCAAGATCCATAAGAGAAAAATGCATAGACTGCCCTTCATCAAAATTAAAAACTTTTGCTCTGAGAAAGATCCTGTTAAGGGCCTGAGAAGGCAAGCTACACACAGGGAGAAAATGTTTCCAAATGACATTATCTGACAAATAACTTGTATCTATCGTATACAACGTACCCTCAAAAACTCAAGAGTGAAAAACCAAATAATCTAATTAGAGAATAAGCTAGGACGTGACAAGGCATTCCACCAAAGGATATACGGATTGCAAATGACCATGTGAAAATGTGTTCATAGCCACCAGCCATTAGGGAAATGCAAGTTGAAACCACGAGGAGGAATGCCTATACATTTATCAAAATAACGAAAATAAAAAATAATGACAGTACCAATTGTGGGTAAGAATGCAAAGAAACTGGATCTCTCATACATTGGTTGTGGGAATGTAAAATGGTACAGCCCTTCTAAAAAATAGTTTGGCAGTTTCTTAAAAGGAAAACGTGATATTTCCAATTTTCAACCATATGATCAAGTAACTGTACTCGTGGTTATTCATCCCAGGTAAATAAAAACTTAGGTCTAGGCCGGGATGGTGGCTCATGCCTGTAATCCCAGCACTTTGGGAGGGCAAGGCATGCAGATCACTTGAGGTCAAGGGTTTGAAAACAGCCTAGCCAATATGGCAAAATCTCATCTCTACTAAAAATATAAAAATTAGCCAGGCGTGGTGGTGCACACTTGTCATCCCAGGTAATTGCTTGAACTCAAAGGTGGAGGTTGCACTGAGCCAAGATCATGCCACTGCATTCCAGCCTGGGTGACAGAGCGACACTCCATCTCCAACAAACAAACAAACAACAGGTCTATGTAAAAAACCTGTACATAGGGCTGGGCATTGTGGCTCATGGCTGTAATCCCAGCACCTTGGGAGACTGAGAGGACTGTTTGAGTCCAAGGGTTTGAGACCAGCCTGGGCAACATGGTGAGACCTGATCTCTTAAATAAATAAATACAAACCTGTATATAAATGTTAATAGGAGCTTTATTTGTAATAGTCCATAACTGGAAAAAATCCCAAATGTCCTTCAATAGGTGATGTTAAAATGAATCTGTGGAGAGAGATCCAAGATGGCCGATTAGCAACAGCTCAGGAATGTAGCTCCCAGTGAAAGCGCAGAGAACGAGTGAACGCCGCACTTTCCGACGAATTTTTGTAGCCCACAGACCGGGAGATTCCCGGCAGAGGAGCCACA
>CAUYQU010035794.1:0-10813 GCA_963574635.1 Cheracebus regulus
AATAAATGTTGGGACATTTGTTACACAGCAATAGCTAACTAATGGAGAGGAAGCACTTGGAGATCTGCATTTCTTGACTTTCTAAAATGGAGAAGAAGCCTTGGAAAGTCCCTTTGGGTCTGGGGTCCTGGGTCTCACCTGGCATGGATGTCATTCAATTCCAGAGCCAGATAGAACTGTGGAGAGGAGGGGAACCTTATCTCTCTGTTTTCACTGATGTAACCCAGGGTCCAGGGCAGTGTCTGGCACACAGAGAGGGATTCAATAAATAAATATCAGTGGACACAGCAATGGCTCCATGTTTGCAGTAAGATTTTGGTCATGACAAAGTACAACGCACATGGAAAGATAAATTTAATAAGCATCCTTGAGGCCCAGAAATGAAAGCTTTTTAAATCCCTTTAAAGTGAGTAGGGGCTGAAGGCAGGAGTTCAAGGGAGGAGGCCACACAGGCCCCCAAAAGCACAATGACCAGAGGTGTTTCCTGAACGAAGAAAGAACTGCTGTGTAGTCACTGATCTTTACCATTGAGACTCAGCTGGGTCTCACTATCAGTGGCGGCAGGGGAACCCCCAGGAATCAGGAGAAACAACTTTCCCTGGCCTTCTGGCTTTTGAAATTAAGTGCTGCTCCCTCCACCCCGGAGGTATGCAGGCTGCAGTGGTTCATGGGAAGTGACCTGTGCACGCTCAGGAACTTGTTTTCCTTTGCAGAAACCCTGATGCATGGGCAGATGGCTGCTCCTAATGGTGCTGCCCATGATGCCAACCTCAGGCTGCATCCCCTATGCTGGGGCCTCTCTCATGCCCAGCACCACCCCAGCCCAGGACCTGGGATGACCCTTTACCCACACCAGCCAGTAGGACACAAGCCGACCAGAGCCAAAGCCCAGCTTAGTCTCAAATAAGTAGGTCTCAAGCAGAGGAGCCACTGACAGGCTCTGCTGCCCATGATGGGCCCCAGGTGAGCCTTCTCACCCTGAGATGCATGAGCCTGTGGTGACTGCACAAATCTTAATGCCCCTGGGAGGCAGTGATGCCACCCACCCTGGATTGTGTTTCCCTTACACGGTTTACTAAAGAACACACCTGTGGGGACACCGCTGAGAAAGAAACAGGAGGGGACCCTTTGTCTTCATCTCTCTGAGATGGTGTAGTTAGAGGAAAGAACTGAGGGAGAAATTTACAGAAGGAACATCAGATGCTGGGTGGGGAGTTCCCTCCTCCCCAAAGAGCAAACTCCAGGAGTGTTCGGGCTTTGCTGTTTTTCCTTTTGCAAATTACATAACCATTCTCTCATAGGGAGAACAAAGCCTTCCCATGCCTCTCAGCGATACTAAAACAGCATGGAGAGAAATTCCGGCTGCCTCATCGGAACTCCAGCTCCACATCAGCAAAGCTGGGGAAGGGGGGCATCTGGGTTCCTGTGTGGGAAGTCTGGGTGCTGGTGGCCGCAGGCCCAGTGCCAGCTGCACAGAGGCCCCCGCCCAGGATGGAGGCTGAGAGTCCAGCTTCTGGTCCACAATTGTGCAAAGGAGCGTGTGCACACAGGTGTGTAAATCCTTCTGATTTTAAATGACTCCTGCAACATTTGACCTTTGCAGATTCAAGGAGAAACTTCTTGTTCTCATTTGTAAGGAAGGAGATCTGAGCTAGCAGAAGATGGTGGCCTCTTTCACAACCTAAACAGTGTAATTATGACTTCAGTGGCTAAATAAGGTGAGGCCCTATTTGGGGCTGGCTTTGTTTGGGCTGTGTTCTGAAGGGAAGTGATCCTAGCCGGGTCTGAGCTTCTCAGAGGCAGAGCCTGTGTCTTTAATTCTCCCACACTTGTTTCAGAACTTCTTGAACAGTGCCTCCAGGCCACTGTGCCTTCCCTGAATTGGGAGATACCTCTGTGAGCCCACATTTAATAAGCCTTCATGGGAATGCAGAAAATCCCATGGCAGCTCAGTGTTCAGACCTGTGCTTTCCTGCCAAATTTTGGGGCCCATTCATGGGACCACTTACTTTCTACCTGCAGGGTTAGCCCATGGCAGGGATGCTCAAACATCCTTGGCTTGTAGCTACACAAGTCTGTATCATCTTGCTTTAGATCAGAAATGGCAAATGTGTGCTGTATATACTATCATTACTCCATTGTGTGCCTATGGCAGACATTGATAATCAGTCATGACTCTCTGATGAGCCAGGAGAATCAAAGAGTCCTTCTAAAACAGCCCTCCAGAGAGCCTCTGCCAAGCACCCAGAGCTGACACTTGGGCGGAGCCTATCTGTGTCGGTGGCCTTGACTCTGACCTCATGCTCCCATTGCTAACCGGGCTCTTTCTTTCTCCCTGGCACCAAGCTCTGCCTTGTTCCTCAGACAAACAGTCCAACTCAGCTGGGATTTATTGAAAGCATCCTAGGTGCTAGGGATAGTCATACACATTCAACAATGTTTAAATTGAAGTTTCATTAGTTACACTGTGAGGTAGATGTAACTCTTCTTAGTAGATTAATCAACTCAGCACAGTGGGGTGCACAGTAGGTCCCCTGCGGGTGCCCATTCTCCTCCCCTTCCATTTTGCAGAGAGTTGAAATGACTTTCTCAAAGTCACACACTACAAGGCAGAGTCTGGGTTCTAATCCAGGCTTGGTTCCAACACCAGTGAACTCTGTCATCTCCCATGGGGCTTCCTGTTATGGAGTACTCTTGAGCATCCTTGAGTTCTTGCTTCTGTTTTTCCAGTTTTCTCAGTTCCTTGGGGAAGGATTGACCTAGCTTCCTTAACTCATCTTGGTAACTGACAGTCTTCTCATTGTCTCTAGCCTCTGATCTCGTCTGCCTGAACTCTACTCACCAGCCATAAAAGACATCAGTCCAGTCCATAGATAATGTCCTGCTTCCCTTGCCTCTGGGCCTTCACACTTGCTGTTCCTTTTGTCAGGAAAACCTGTTCTTTTGTTAGGGAAACTGCCACCCTTCTCTTCATCTGGTTCTTTTTTTCTTTTTCCTTTTTTTTTTTTTTGAGACTAGGGTCTCACTCTGTCACCCAGGCTGGTGTGTAGAGAGTCATAGCTCACTGCAGCCTCAAACTCGTGGGCTTAAGAGATCCTCCTGCCTTAGCATCCTGAGTAGCCAGGACTACAGGTACATGCCACCATGTCCAGCTAAGTTTTCTTTTTCTAAACTTTTCTAGACATAGGGTTTTACCATGTTACCCAGGCTGGTCTAGAACTCCTGGCCTCAAGCAATCTTCCTGCCTCAACCTCCCAAAGTGCTGGGATTACAGATGTAATCCACACCCAGCTACTAATTTTTATTCATCCTTTAGGTCTAAGTTTAAATGTCCCTTCCCCTGGGAAGCCTTCCCTGATGTCTCCTTTCCCTTCCCAGACTTGCTTATCTGTTCAGGCTGTGTCCTCCTCTCAGCCCTTTTATGTCACTTTTCTATTTCAGTTTTAGCTTCTGTGTTTGGTGTTTGACTGGAAGTGCAGGGAGGGTTGGGGCTCCATCATGTGCATCCTCTAGTCTCATCACCTAATTCCTAACCTACTGCATCTTTAATAACATCTGAGCAGTGCAAATGCATTCTCAGAAGCTCCATACTCCAGACCATCGTTTACAAATTCAAATTTGTAATACTCACTTCTTTCTACCCACTGAGGAATACCAACCAGACACGAGAATTTCACAAGTCTTTCTGATTTAAATCCTGGATTCAGCCCCTTTAAATTTCATAGAGTTCTTGACTTCCTTCCACCCAGCCCAGCCTGCCTCTCGCCCAGGGGTGCTGGCTCCTTATCCAGCTGATGCATGTGCATGGCTACCTCCTACTGTTCCCTGGGAGGCTAATATTTTGCATGGGTTATGCTCAGAGGCAACAAGAAATCACTCCTAAAGCAGGGAAAAAAAGCAATTTTTCTCCCAGAGATTGCATCTCCCTGTTTTCTGGTGATAGAAATCACATTTTGACAGCTCAGATCAACAATCCCCAGACCATACAGGGCTATCACAGTCCAGGAAAGCCAGGAGGCCTGGATTCTGGCCCTGCCTCTGCCTGTGAGCACTGCAGCAAGGAGTCTCCTCTCTGTGAGGTAGGAATAACCACACTGCCCATTGACTCATAGGAGAAGAACAATCGGGCTGGCAATACTGATATGCTTCCATAAGTAAGTACAGTCATGACCACAACCCAGTTATACCAAAATGAACAGCACCCATCATGACATTAAGTGGGCCATAGGGGCTAGAAGTGTGAGTCCTTCTTATGCCTTGGGCAAGTCTCAATCAACATGCCTCCAATAGTGGGGTGGGCTTCACATAGGAAGAGCTGAAACCACTGCACATGTGTTTTGAGTTTCTTTTCTGGGAGAGTTGGGAATGGAGACTGGGGGGATCAGGCTACATTATCCCTCTCTTTTCTTCCAGCACACACAGAGACATCCAGCCTGGGGTGTGGAGTACTGAGGAATGAATCTACAATGAGCTGCCACCTGGCTAACCAAGTCCATTACAGCAACACAATTCACTCGGTTCTGACTTCCAGACTCTGCTGCCATGTGTTCGCTGCCCTCCCTTCGGCCATCCTCTGTGAGTGCCTCCTTCATGGAAAGGTTATAAACCCCTGAGAGTCAGACCCACATGCCACAGAGATCACATGGTAGGATGTGAGCACTGAAGAGGAAACGTGTGGTTGTACACTTGTTTTTGCACTTTGCTCCCTGCTCTAGCCGGAGAGACACCAGGGAGCACTTTGATCTCCCAGGAACAAAGAATCCCCGGCAGGCCTGTAATGCATTCCACATACCCACAAGCCTCACAGCCGTGATGGTCAGGGCCTGTGGGAGGCCATCGGACCCCAGTGCACACGGTGAGGGAGGGAGAGAAGTGGTCAGCCTCCAGGTGAAGAGCTCCCTGGAGGGAGAAGATGACAAGGCATGAAGCTCCACTGCCTGGGAAGGGAGTAGACAAGAAAGTGATGGAGCTCATGGAACCAGGGAGATGGGCAGTGGGGAACTCACTCTGAGATTTCATCCTGAAAAAGGGATGAAATCAGGCATCCATCAGTTCATATAAACTAAGAGCAGGAACCCAGGCAAGTGAACCGCAGAAAAGGGAAAGGACTCTTCCAAGGTCACTCCTGTTTTTGGAGCAGGCCCATTCCATTTTGGCATTTCTTGGGCTTCAAGCTGATCTTACTGGTTGTCCTCCATCAGGTGAGGGAGGGGAACCTGACCCAGCCAGCAAAGGCTCATGTATGGCCAGGACTGGCCAATTGCAAAGGACCAGCTCCTCCTGCTCAAATAATTAAGTCAGAACTTTCTATCAGGAAAGAGTCACATATGGACCATGTGGCAGCGGCTACCAGCATTCCAAACCAGAATCCTCTCCCTTCACTAGACCAGAGCTGGAGCCAGGCTGCCCTCAGGGAGCGATGGCAGGAGGGGACTGGAAATTAGCCCTGTCCTGCTGAGGATGTACAGGGCTAGTGTCTAGTACAGCACCTGACCTCCACTGGAGCCCAGCCAGTGTTTGCTGCATGGGGAAAGCATCAATTCATTCTAGTGTGAGATTGGAGAGCCAAGACCCCTTAAGGCCAGGTACAAAAGATACCTCTGTCCAGGTATAATCAAAACAGTGAATGAATCACAGGAATGTGGATGGTCTCATGCCCATATGCATAAGTGGGAAATAAAACACTCAGGATCCTGTGATATGAGCCAGGGTGTGGGTCCAGGCTAGGGGAGCAGAGCTGGAGGAGGAGCTAGGGAGAGGAAGAGAGAGGGAGAAAGGGAGGGGGTAGTGGAAGGGGGCAATGGGTTGAAAGAGGTCAGGAGTGAGGAACATGGCAGGACCTTACTTCCAGCCCCAGAGGCAGCTGCCCACCTTCTTTCTGACTGGCTTGGCCGTCATTAACACTCGGACACACAGACAGGTTATTCTCACTGCCCGGGAGCCTTGGATATACACATGGATATAGTCCTCAGTGCAGAAAAATGCTGCAACCTTGACAACAGCAGAAGCACATTAGCTTGACAAATGCAATCCTGCTGGCAGCCAAGAACCCCACAGTTCTCCTAGGTACTGGGAGTCCAGGGCAGGAACTAAATTTAACCTGTGCAGTGTAGTTACTTCACTGGGAATCCAGATCAGGGCTGGTGCCCCAGCCACCCCACTTGGATGTTTGGCCTGCAGCGGGCTGGATGCTGATGCACTAAAGCATTCCTTTGCTTCTACATACTCCAGATAAATGAACCTCAGGGTTTTATGAGTTCTCAAGAACCAGCAGAAACCAGGCTCTGTCTTCCTGGCATCCTTTTGTGCTAGGAACAAGAGGAAGTCAGTGGGTTTGGGGAGGGGCTGCCTGGGGAAGGTCTCAGCCACCCCCCCGGCTTATGTATGACTTCCAAGCTACCCATTGGGAGGAAGAGTACTTGATAATATTGCCTTTAACCCAATGCCATGGGCCAGGGCAACTTGGGGCTCAGAAAAGTACTTAAGGTGGTCAGTTTCTACGCATTATGCACAGAGCTTCCTTAAGGAACACACCTGAAGAGGTTAAGGATGGTGAAGGAGGGGCTGGATCAGGTCAGTGTAGGCAGGAGGTCAGTGTCAGTGTCTCTCCCATGCTGGTCGCTTCCCACCTGGAGGAAGCTAGGTGAGGTTGCTGTCATTGAGCGTGGCAGGAGGGGACAGAACCCTCACCTTTCCAGTGTGAACCTTCTGGGTGGGAAGCAGATTGCTTTTAGAACTAGGCTTTATTATATTGCCAATGACAAAATCATTTTCTTTTTTCAAGGAGTGATGTCAATTGTTTTTTGTTCTGAATCAGTTTCAACCACCTGAATTGCAAATTAGGATCCCGAACATGGGCAGACAGAGGGTCCGAGGACATCTCAAGAAACCCAATCCAACATGGGTTTCACACGGGACTGAGCAGGGGATTCCTAGAGGGTCAGATCACTGGTGCTGAGGTGGAGGATTGGCACTCAGGGCCTCCCCCTGTCCCTAGGTTTAGTTTTATATAAGGTGAGTGTTTCTCTGACATAAAACAAAAAGCAAAACAAATCACTGACTCTGAGAGTGATCCTTTTCACCCTGTGGATTATTCTGCCCTTTCTTTGACATAAATGCAGAGGGGCGTGGAGTCCCAGCTTCAACTCTACCCTCATCTAGGCTCCAAGGACATAAGGTTCCCTTGGCCTTCCTTTGAGTTGTCAGCAAAGGTGGCTGAGAGTAAGGCCTGGGACTGTCTTGCTGACCTTCCCCCATAAGGCCACCTCCCAGGGCAAGCATGTGAGGGCTGTGGGCAGGGTAAGGTCACAGTCAAGCAGGGAGGTGATGCCTTTTCAGGGAGATACTGCAGCCTGTCCCATTCCATCCACACTGCTTTAGAGCAGGCCCAGGACATCTCTAAATACCTAGATTCTACACCATGCCACCTCTAGCTTTTGCCCCCTGCAGGAGCTGGGTGTGAGAACCATTGACTTTTGCTTTCCTGCAGCAGAGAGCACTGTGGGCTGTGGCATCCCTCAATGGATGTGTTCAGGAGAAGCCCTGCAGTGCTCTCTCTTGCTCTCTCTTTCTCTTTCTTTCCACCATATTGGGAATCCTAAGGGCAAAAGTGTGCTTTCTAGATTCACCCTTATACCCCCAACTATGTGTGGTTCCTGGCACATGGTAGATGCTCAATAAAAAGTTCATGAATAAAAGATGAGGCTGGGTGTGATGGCTCACGCCTGTAATCCCAGCACTTTGGGAGGCCGAGGCAGGCAGATCACGAGGTCAAGAGATCAAGACCATCCTGGCCAACATGGTGAAACCCCGTGTCTACTAAAAAATACAAAAATTAACTGGGCATGGTGGTGGTGTGCCTGTAGTCCCAGCCACTCAGGAGGCTGAGGCAGGAGAATTGCTTGAACCCAGGAGGCGGAGATTGCAGTGAGCTGAGATCGCACCACTGCACTCCAGCCTGGCACCTGGCGACAGAGTGAGACTCTGTCTCAAAAAAAAAAAAAAAAAAACAACAGAAAAAAAGAAGGAGGAGGCAGGGGTGGGAATAGGTCTAGGGACTTGAAAGCAGCAAGTGTTTGGAAGAGGTGCTTGGGGGAAGTGAGTCATAAAGGTGTCATTCCCTGGAAGGTGTGACTTGCTGGGGAACCATGGGTCAGTGCTCTAGGATGACAGCAGGGGTCTAAGAGGACATGAGGGAACAGTGGAATGAATGGTGGAACACTGAAGACCAGGTGGGGCCCACAGAATACAGTGGTGAAGCAGGCAGGAAATGTGGCAAAGGATGGAGGATGGGGAGGTCAGGGAGGAACTGGGCGAAGTGTGGAAAGAGGAGTAAACTCAGTAGGGGTGTGAGAGTTCAGTGGCACCCAAAGAAGCTGGGAGCAGAGAAGGGATTGGGCTGAAGATGGAGTCCTGGTAATGGCACGCACTCTCTCAGGCATCCCACACAGGCAAGGCTTCAAACCATACAGTAGGACGACCAGCTTAAAACAGAGCCTGGACAGCAACTGCACGCCATTCCCTTGGCTGTTCATTTCCTTTTCTTCCTCTCCAGCCTTTCAGATCATCACAGGGACAACCTCAAGATGCTGGATCCGGGTTGTTCACCCAAACCGAGTGCCAGTTACATCTTCAGGCTTGTTTCTCAACCACCCTCCCTCAGGAGCAGCCGCATCACATGACATTGTGTAGCTTACAGACCATTTTCAATAAATTCTCCTTATGAATCATTTTGCCTGATTCTTCTGGAAGTCTCAGCTGCCACAGACAGTTCTTTTATTGTTTGATAACCCCATGGGTAGCAATAAAATTCAGATGAAAACACATTTGCAGAGCAACTTTCACTGTCCAAAGCACTTGCATGTAGCATTACTGAATATTTAATTCTTCCATGTAATATTTATCAAGCATCACCACATACCGGACAGTGAAGATCCAGTCTTGGGCCCCATGGAACTTATAGTCTGGGGATGGAGGGGCAGGTGTGATGCAAATAATGGCAAAAATTGTAGCTGCAGATGATTACAACTGTGATAAGTATATGATGGAAAAGTACAGGATGGAGGTAGCAAGGAGACAATTACTCTGGGGGGAAACAGCAGGCTCCCTGAATAAGTGACATTTAAATTGAAGAATGAGTAGAGGGTAACCAGGAGGTGAGCAAAGGTCCATATCATGACATTGAGAAGTCTGTTTCTAGGGGAACAGAGATGCCCAGAGGGATAGGTCCTGCAGGGCCATGGGGGGCCACAGGTAGAAAATGAGGTTCAGGAGAAAAGTGGGGCCGGATGGGGAGGACCTATGTGCTCCCCTCTGAGAAAGCTTGAGCAAGGGGTATCATCACTATCTCTCCTGTGAGGACACAGATGCTTCCTGGTTGGGTTCACTGGAGCCCTGGGGACAGAGATCACTGCAGGCCCTGCTGAAAGCCTTTGCAGTCCCCATCCCTCTGCAGTTACCTTCTCTATGCTTGGTGCCACTCTGCTCCATTCCATGCTCCCTCTGGGACCCCTCACTCAGGATGGCCAGCTCCAGGGTGCTTCCAGGGTACAGAGTACCCAGGGACAGAGTAGAATGAAGTCACTCTGACCACCACTTACAGCCAAAGGTAAGTGACCCTTGCAGTGACTCATTTAAAAAAAAATAAAGATGCCCATGCGAGTTGCTGGCAAATGATGGGAGAAAGCAAAGTCCCATGGAGGAAGAGCTTCAGCGACAGCCTTGGCTAGAGAGAAGAAGGAGAATCTCTGAGGGGAGGTGACTCCAGGGGCAGTATACCTAGAACTTCTGTCTTTAAAAAAAGCATTGGGCTCAATCTGACCTCTGCCACTTACAGATGCTGTGATGCTGAGCCTCAGTTTTCTCACCAGTGAGCTGGAATTGATGCCTTCCATTTTTATCCCACAGGGTTTTTGTAAGAGTTAAAAGCAACAGCTATGAAGTCAGTGTGAAAAGTAAAAATATCACACAAAAGATGGCATTTCAGTCAGCTATATCTATGATACAGATATCATTTACCTTCTAAACCAGACAGTAATAACAGGAAACAATGTGCTTCATCACATTTAACTTCAAAATGACACTCCTAGGAACATGCCATTATCACCTCCACCTTACACCTGGGGAAACTGAGGTATGTACAGGTTTAGAAACTTGCCCACATACACCCATCTGGAAGGTGGAGGAGCTGGGCCCCAAACTCCAGCATTCCACCCTCTGATGCCATGTCCTCAACCATTAAGCTCTGCTGCCTGAGTGAATTCAATGCCCCAGGACACCTACTAAGAGCTGTCCTGACATGGGCTGGTTTGCTGAGTGACAAAATTAAATTCCCGTTAGCTTGCCATGGGCCCCTTGACAAAGGACTGCTCTTCTCCAGCTCTGCTTCCTTTTGAGGTAAGAACAGTAATCCCATAAGTGGGCTTGTTGTAGAAAAAAAAATGAAAACAAGGTAACTGTGGCTTCCACTGCTGATATGAAATGGCTGTGATGGTACATGGTGTTTAATAATCACACACATTCATGCATTGGTTCTCATATGCCTATCTCTCCTTCAACCCAAACACAGCAAAATCATCTCTGCCAACATTGAGAGCTCATGGTGCTGTCATTTCTGAGGCCAGTATGGATGGCACGTTGGCATTCATCTCTCATCTTTTTTTTTTTCTTAGAGAAAGAAAGAAGTAGAATAAAAGAGAAAAAAGAAAGGAAGTAAGAGGGAGAGAGAACGAGAATCTTGCTCTATTGCTCAGGATTTCATTTAAATCTGTGAAATGCTTATGCAATTACTAAAAAGTGATTTATTTCCTATTAT